>SJXQ01010865.1:397665-420536 GCA_006408695.1 Aepyceros melampus | reverse complement strand
CGTGAGTCTGAGTGAACTCCGGGAGTTGGTGATGGACAGGGAGGCCTGGTGTGCTGCGATTCATGGGGGTGCAAAGAGTTGGACACAACTGAGCGACTGAACTGAACTTTTTCCCTGTAAATTGGTTCAATACTATTTTTTTTTCTAGATTCCATTCATATGTGTTACTACACAATGTTTTTCTCTTTCTGACTTTACTTTGTATAATAGGCTCTGTACAACAGGTTCATCCACTTCACTATAACTGACTCAAATTCATTCCTTTTATGGCTGAGTAATATTCCATTGTATATATGTACCAATATCGAGGTTGCTTCCATATCCTGGCTATTGTAAACAGTGTTTCAATGAATACTGGAGTAAAGACCATATATGACAAACCCAGAATAAACAATTTTTCTCAGTGGTGAAAAACTGAAAGCATCTTCCTCTAAGATCAGGAGCAAAACAAGGGTGCCCACTCTTAACCACTATAATTCAATATAGTTTTGGAAGTCTTGGTCACAGCAATCAGAGAAGAAAAGGAAATAAAAGGAATCCAGATTGGAAAAGAAGTAAAATTGCCACTGTTTGCAGATGACATGATACTATACACAGATAACCCTAAAGATACCACCAGAAAACCACTAATCAATGAAATTAGAAAAGTTGAAGGATATAAAATTAAAACACAGAAATCCCTTGCATTGCTATACACTAACAATGAACATTTATTTAACTTATATGCAGAGTAGATGATGTGAAATGCTGGGCTGGATGAAGCAAAAGCTGGAATCAAGATTGCCAGGAAAAACATCAACAACCTCAGATATGCATATGACACCACCCTATGGCAGAAAGCAAAGAGGAACTAGAGAGCCTCTTGATGAAGATGAAAGAGCAGAGTTAAAAAGTTGGCTTAAACATTGAAAAAAGTCAACATTTAAAAAACTAAGATCATGGCATCTGGTCCCAAACTCTGGGAGAGAGTGAAAGACAGGGAGGCCTGGCATGCTGCAGTCCATAAGGTCACAAAGAATCGGCATGACTGAGTGACTGAACAACAACAACAATGAGAAATCAGAAAGAGAAATTAAGGAAACAATCCCACCCATCAGTGCAGAAAGAATAAGATACCTACGAATAAGCCTACCCAAAGTTTTGGACACAGCTTAGCAACTGAACAATAACAACAGGGACCAAGGACTCTTATGCAGAAAACTTTGTCACTGATGAAACAGATCAAAGATGACACAAACAGATGGAGAGATATCGCATGTTTTTGGATTAGAAGAATCAATACTGTGCAAATGACTCTACGGCCCAAATCAATTGACAGATTCTTTGCAATCCCTATCAAACTACCAATGACATTTTTCACAAATTTAATGAAACTTGTGGATGAGATGGTCTGAGGCAAAGGGGCCATTGAGAGCAGTATAGGAAAAGCATATGCTGGTCCTGAGAGCCCTATGCAAGGCCACAGTTGTCATTTTCTTACTTGAGTCAATTCCTGAAGGCCCTCTTGAATCCATTTTCTTCATCTGAAAATGAGAAACATCATGAACCATTTTTGTATGACCATTATTATGAAGCTTCAAAAGGGTCGGCAAGGGTGCTTAGTAATCACCAGTCACTCAAAGGGTGGCCGTAATGATAATTTTTCCTATCACTGTGTGCTCAACGAGAAATCCGTTCTAGGCTTTTAACAGTTAACAATACATTCTCTAGCCCTTTGTTTGAGTCAATGCTTCCATTTTTAATAAGCTGCAGATTTTGATGTTCTGTGAGTTATCATTAGTTAGTCTGGGGAAAAAAATGGAGTGCATTCTAGTTAATCAGTCCTAAGTTTAGCTAATGAGGTACTGCTGGTGGACAGAAAAGAGAGTGAAGGATTAGCAAAAAAATCTACTTTGGTAAACAACAAAGAATGAACCAATAAGACCTAGGGCATTTACCTTGAAGTCTCCATTACCCTTTATGCCCGTGCAATTAATAATAGCAATTAAGAATAAGCTTTGGTATGTATCAGGCATTTTCCTTAGCAGTTTACCACTTAAATCTCTAATAATTTGCCATTTTATACAGTTAGGAAGTTGAAAGACAGAGAGGAAAATAACTACAGTCATGAGCACACATGGCAGAGCTGTGTAATTTGAACTAGAGGTGTCAGATTCCACAGATGAGGCAACAAGCCAGTGTGCTTCAGTAATTCTTCCTCTCCTCCGCCCGCCTCTCTCTCTCCATCATCTGCCCAAGCCACCAGAGCTAGTAACACTGAAAGTAAATGCTGTGTTGCCTTTCGCAAATAAGATACCTCCCCCGTAGTCACTCTCATTCTGAGAAGGTTCAAACCTTGTTAGTCCAGATCACACACACACGCACAAAATCTCTGGGCACATGACGCAGAATGGTTTTTGTTCTTTCTCCTCCCATGTACAGAGTCAAGTTTCCAGATAGTCTCTTTCTAGCCTTATTATCCCCTTTTGTTTTGGTTTCTCTGACAGTATTAATTAAGACATTATACAGTTATTGACGAGAGCAAGTGGCTTGTAAAGAGATAATAGCAAAAATGAGCATGGAGACTTTCTTGAATGAGCCCCAACTAGGAGATTTGTTTAATGATTTGCTATGACAAAATACTATAAGCTCCCAGAAATAGTTTGATTTTTTTTTTTTAGAAGTTGATTGGTAAATTCATTTTTGTCTTTAAATTACCACTGACCTCTCATTCTTTATCTGGATTCCTTCTCAGCCAAAAAATCCTTTCATTGGCAAATATTCAACAAGCTTGATATCTCATGTAAGATAAAATATTATATGCATAAAATGAGAGATTTGTGTTTTGTAATGAAAAAGTGATTTAGGACACATGTGATTAAGAATATGTGTCATTACTAGCAACAATGAGTGGGGACATGGCTTCATTTCTGGTCTTCTAAATGAGGGAAAAAAAATCTTCTAAATGAGAGATAAATACTCTGACTCAAGATCTGTTACTTTTTCTCTTCTACATTTTCATGGAACACTTACTCATTTAAATACTGACTCAAAACTCTGTTTTGTGTCAGTAACTGTCATAAAACATAGGGAGGTGACTCATTGTTAAAAGGTAATACTCATCACTTGTCAGTGGTTCATTAGCATGACTGAATAGGCACTAATGTGGTAATTATCATGAATTGTCAATTTCCATCCGAGTGTCTTCTTCCAGTTCTAAGACTGAGAATGCTTGTGAAATCACAGAGGAAAGCAGAAGATAGCCAAGTTAACAAATCCACCTCCAATGCCAGAAAATAATGGCAAAAACATCAAGAATAAAAATGATGATGGTGATAGCTAATATTTGCTGCTGCAGCTGCTGCTGCTAAGTCGCTTCAGTCGTGTCTGACTCTGTGCAACCCCATAAACGGCAGCCATCAGGCTCCCCTGTCCCTGGGATTCGCCAGGCAAGAACATTGGAGTGGGTTGCCATTTCCTTCTCCAATGCATGAAAGTGAAAAGTGAAAGTGAAGTTGCTCAGCTGTGTCCAACTCTTCGAGACCCCATGGACTGCAGCCCACCAGGCTCCTCCCACTCCAGTATTCTTGCCTGAAAAATCGCATGGACAGAGGAGCCTGGGAGGCTGTAGTTCACAGGGTCACAAAGAGTTGGACATGACTGAAGCAACTTAGCATATACCATATATATGTAGCACCCTATAAATTATGTACTATTACTAATGTCATTCCAAGAAGACAAAACTTAGAGACACGATGTAAATCATGCCCAAGATCACACAGCTAGAACTCAAACCCGGGTCATCTGAATCCAAAATCCACGTACTTGACAGTTTTGTTTTTCAACTTCAGTGCTACTGACACCTGTGGTCAGATAATTCTTTGCTGTGAGGGTCTGCCCTGTAGGACTGAGCAGTTTAGCGGCATCACTGGCTCTGCCCACTAGGTGCCAGCAGAACATTCTCTCCCGGCCCCTTCCCCTCCTAGCGGCAGCCAGAAACACTTCATATGTTGCCAAGGTACTCAGGAGGCCAAACCGTCACTCCCCTCAACTTGAAAACTCCACCCTAACCCCCGTTTGTGTGCAGGGCTTAGTCACACAGCCATGTCAACTCTTCGAGACCCCATGGATTCTAGTCCACCAGGCTCCTTTGTCCATGGGATTTCCCAGGCAAGAATACTAGAGCGCGTTGCCATTTCCTTCTCCAAACTCCTCTTTATACTGACAATATAATATCATGTCATTAAATAACTTCCAGAAACCTAATTTTTACAGCTCTAAGACATTTTATTGAATGTAAAATTAGCACTACACCTAAGATACTACTTTTGATTATTTTTTAAAGAAAGATTTATGTTTAAGAACTTAAAACAATATTCTTTGAAATCTACCCCTTTGTTGTATTCTCAGATTTAAAGATGAACTTTGTCAATGAAATGAGAAGTGGGAGGTGTTTTATATTGCAAAGACTATTCACTTCCCTCATTAAAATGTCACGATATTCCATCTGTTACACTGTAGGAGATAAAATGAAGAAGACTTGGGTTGGTAATAAGTTTCTTTAATAGTGAAAGAGTTTATTTGATTACTGTATACAGACATGGCCTAAGTCAACAATCAAATAAAATACTGCATGCAGATTGATCTGAAAATAAAAATAAATCCATTAGTCAGACTCTCTTTAAAAATTCAGAATTCTATGATTCTCCTAAAATATCTAATAAATCAAAATTTACTAAAGCTTTGGTTTTCGTTTCATTCCTTTTAAAATATATAATTAAATATATATTAAAAGCAAGTATTTTGCTATTTCTGCCTGTACCATTCACTAAACACTTAAGTGCTTACTATTATGTCAGCTAGTTTAGGAAAGATATAAAAATTAAGGTCTGCATTCCTGAGGAAATTATTTAAGAAACAAGTCATATACACAAAACCCTGAAAATAAGAAAATACAGTACAAAGCAACTAGTAAAGTGTTCTGTGTAATTCACATTAAAGAAAAATATACGCACACACATATGCACACTGAAATTAAGGAAGATAGTGAGATTCATTTAATAGGCATATTTCATATAAACTATTCATCACAAATTTTCCATTTTAAGAGTCCACATGAAAAATCACAGTAGCATAGACTAGAAGCAAAATACATCAGACAAAATTTTTCTAGAGATGTTTGAGCTGTCAAACTTCTACTCTTTTTCCAAATCTGTTTAAGGTTTGGGGGGGAAAGGTTCATTTTTGGATAAAAACATACTTTTATCTATCCTTTTTTGACTAATCCATCACTTTTCTCACCAAAAACACAATTTCTTACAAATCCCATACAGTTTTAAATTAATAGTGTTTGGTTTATATTTACCAAGAAATGGTTTACCTGTTACCATAAAAATGGAATTTAAAATATATCTGGCTTAAGAAATCCAAAAGAGAACAGTGGATTTAGCTGGGTTTATAGACAAAAGATACGTATTTAAATGATCATACATCCTTAACCTCTCGGGTGCATTTTAGAAGTAATCTGCCTTTTAATAACCTACATTGGACATCATGGTTGTAATCCAAGTGAGTAGCATCAAAACAAAATTATCTAATACACACACGTTGCTTAGGGCTGCAATGTTACCATAGTTACTACCAGATCAAACATCTCAGGAAAGCAGGGCCACTAAGTCTTTCTGTGCAGAAATTCAGCACTTTTGATGGGTAATGAGCCTTCATTTTCCTTCATCTTTGGGCTTTTCCAATTGATCTTGTGCTGTTTCTTCATCTTTCTTTTTCACATCTGAAAAACAGATAAATTTTTATCACATAGAGAATATATTGAAATCTACCTTGTACTATATTGGGAAAAAAAACAGTCAGTTTTTCCTTTATGCACCCTAGTCATTTTCTACTTGATGAAGACATACTTCTTTGCCGTCCATGTAGATGTAGAAATGACACAAAGAAAAGATGTATGGGTCTGTCTCCTAGTTACCTTTCTCTCTTATTCTCCAGAATATTATGTGCCAGGCAACCTTCCACGGTATTATTATAATCTCCACTTACAGACCATTCTCCTGAGGCATCAACAGGTTAAGTGACTTGCCTGAAGTCACTGAGCTAGTGAGTGACAAAGCCACAGTTTGGATGCAGACTGATGGACCCCTTGCCCTTCCCCATCTCCCAATGCTGGATCACACTCTCTCAGCTTCCTCACACTTTCCACCTCCTTTGCTGCTAAGAGTCAATCTCATTTTCTACTTCATAGGAAAAAAAAAAAATCAAAACCATCAGATCAGACAAGCTCAGCTTTCTGCCACCAAACCTGTAAAATTACCCCTGCAGTCTAGACGTATTCCTTTTGCCCATATGACCATGGAAGACGTAGTCCTCGGGACTGGCTATGGCTGTTGGAGCCCCATGCAAAGTGAAAATACAGCACCCCTTATTCAAATAACATGGAAAATTTTCAAGATGACAACCATAGAACAAAACCAAGGATAAGCCTCCCCTGAGCCCAGAGAGGGCCCTGAGCAGCTGCCAGGCCAGCTCACCCTTGGAGCTGGTGCTGCTTCCACTGATCAGATCTAATTTCTTCATAATCCAGGATCCTATCCATTTCTGCCTCAACAGCGTTCTCGTGATCATCTCTAAGTTCATTTCATCTGACTTTCACTCTTTCTCCTGGCTCCTTCATTTCCTCAAGTCACTGCCATCTTCAAACTGACAACGGCCTCCACTTACTGGTTTTTCTTTTACCCTTCAAAATATATCTTTGGCTGTCACCATTTTAAAATATGAGTCCTATCAAAACCATCAGGGTCATCTTTGAAAAGAAATCTGATAGACTATTCTGTTCTCCAACCTACATTCATCAAATATTTATTAAGCTCATGCTACTTCCCTGGTGGCTCAGATGGTAAAGATTCCGCCTGCAAAGCAGGAGACCCAGGTTCGATCACTGGGTTGGGAAGATCCCCTGGAGAAGGGAATAGGTTACCCACTCCAGTATTCTTGCCTGGAGAATTCCACAGACAGAGGAGCTGGGCAGGCTACAGTCCATGGGATCACAGTCAGACATGACTGAGCAATGAACACATGTACCAAGCAGTGAAGAGAAAACTATACATTCCAACTCTCAAGGAAATTTTCATGAGAAATATGGACAATAGCTAAAATGAGTAAAAGTGTGGCATGTGTGAAGTTTACAACTGCTACAGAGGAAACTAAAGAACAGGAATTGTCAAGAAGTCTTGGGGCCTGGGTTGGCTGGGAATGTCTCACTGAGAAGGGGTCGTGTGAGTCAAGACCTGAGGAGGTGAGGAAGTTAGCTAGGTGGGTAGCACGGAGAAGAGCATTCCAAGCAGAGAAAACATCCAGGTCAAAGGCAGCAATGTGTGGGAAAGAACTTCCTTGGGGACTGTGCAGAGAAAGGACAGAAAATGGGGTCACAGGAATACCAAGAGACGAGACCTCTAAGGGAGAAAATGGCAGATTTCTGAACCAATTTTGAAAGTAGAGCTGGCAGCACTTGGATGTCTCATAGCCATCTCAAATGGAGGAAGCAGAAATCATTCCTCTAACCCTTTAAAACTGCTTTGCTTCCACGTTGGCCCTTCTCAGTATATGGCATCACCATCTATCTGTTTCTCCAGGAATTATCCTCTATATCTCTTCTTCATTACTTGTAGTCACCTCTACCACATCACTTCATCATCAAGTCCTATGAATTGTGCCTATAAAACGTATCCTAAACCCACCCAATTCCATCCATCTTCACAACCTATTCAAAGCCATCATCTTTCACTGGATGTCTGCAACTGTTCCATAGGGTAAAAGCTTAACAAACCCTTTCTCCTTCTCTAAGGGAAAATCTGATTTGAGATTAATTTTCTAGCTCTGTTATCCTGGAAACCAGATTATGTTGGAATGTCAGTATGGTTATTAAGTGTATGGTAGAAATGACTCAAATGGTAAAATACACCTGTACTGAGAGAAACTATATGCTAACTGGTAGGGAATCAGAGCACTGGGATTCCATAAAGGTCATGACTCTGGTAACTGAGCATGTCTCTTGCAGTGTCCATGGGCTTAACTGCAAAGTATTAACTCCCTGGGACATGAGGCTTCTAACCCACCATTGCTCCCCTTGGTGCAAATCTTATCACCTTGCGCCTGAGTTCTCAGTGAGTGGTGGGGTGGGGAGCACGAGACTAGCCCCCATGACTGCTTATACGGACTTCGGAGAGGACCCACACAGGAGATGATTTCATGTGGCTCTTCTGGCCCACTGCGTTTCTAAACCTGTATACTTTTGAGCAGACTGGCACCAAATGTGGGCTTATGAGTCTGAATGTTTAATTTAGCCCCCAAAGATTTCCTAATGGGGAGTGCACCTCCTAACTCCACTATACCTGTTATTTCTCTCCTACAATCCACTCTTCACATAACAAAGTGGATATTCAAATATTTAAACATGAATATCATCAACCTCACATTTAGAAGAAAATCCTCTTTATTCACCCAGGTTTCTAAAGCCCTAAGAGAGCTATTCCGTGCTTACTCTCCAGTGTCATCTCTCCTCTCCCTTCTCACCTGCTGCCCTCCAGTTGCGGTGGCCAGATTTCATGCTTCTTGACATGTCCATCTCATTCCATTCTAAGAGCTTTATACAAGCTGCTCCTTCTGCAAAGAATGTCCTTCCCTCTTACTTTCCTGCCGGGACCATTCAGTTGTTATTCAAAATATTCCACTGCCATCAGATTTCAGTTAGGACTTCCTAAATTTCTCAGTCTAAAGGAGCCACCCAGTGACTCTCTACCACAGCATCCTATTTCAATTCTCTGATAGAATATATCTCCAGGCAAGAATACTGGGTTGCCATTTCCTCCTCCAGGAGCAAGGGATCTTTCTGACCCAGGGATCGAACCCGGGTTCTCTGTATTGCCCCACACTTGGCACTAAGATAAATAATGGATCAAACGAGTAGTTAGAGATGGTGGAAGGTGAGAAAGGCCCTCTGTGACATTTAGTTTCCTAAGCTGCCATCCTCTGTCACCTCTTGCTGATATGTTATAAGGCATCCTTGTCCTCCCTACCATAGTTATCAATTTGTAAAGGATAGATTAAGACAAATTGTGAACTACGAAGATTTTAGGCAGGTTCATTTCATGTAAGATGCAGGATGTCTGACAGCCTAGATTTCTTCCCATTTAAGAATATAAAAAACAACAAACAAAAAAAAAAACCACAGGACTGATCTGAGGGAAACTTGAAGATCTTTCCAAAATTTCTATTTTTAAATGACTAAAAACATTGAAACCATAGTGTCTGAGATGGACCCCAGATTTTTGTTATTATCAGCAATTGAAAACTGCAATTGCTTTAAAAACAATTTTAAATCTTGAATGGCTGATTTAGCTAAAAATAACAACAAAAAGCAGACTTTAAAGCTATTTATACATAACTTTGTTAGTGACACACTGTCAATGCCATCTACATATATAAACTAACTTCCTTTTGTGTATTCTTTAATATCTGGTGTTATATGTTAATCCACTTTTAACATTTTGATTTTCTTAGTACCTTCAACTTTATTTAAAAATGATTTGAAGGAAAGTATAAAAAAAGAAACAGTATTCTTTCAGATAACAGTCTCTCCCAGTGAACAATAGAGACTCTACTAACTTTTGTACAGTATATTTGTTCTCTTTTGTTTAACTAAATAATGTCAATAAGCATTAAAGTTCTGTGCATGTGTTTAGGGGCTATCCACTTTAATTACACCTGTTACATGAACAAGTAGCTTATATTCTCTATCTTGCAAGTTAAGGATGGTCCTTCATGCCCTGATAACCATAATCATATTACATTTCTGAACTTAAAAAGCCAGAAACACTACACATATTTTTTCTTCTTTAATTTCCTTCATCTTTTATCTTATGATAATTTATGGGTATGTATATACTTTTTTCTATTACTTACAGTGTCACTTAAGAGACATAAAATGACTCCTAGAAAAAAGTGAGGTAACTCAACCAAAAAGGTGGGTCCAACCAGACTTCAGGGTCTGGCCACTTTCCCTGGCCTAACAAGGATAAAAGTATTTCATAGAGATCATACTAGGAACATTTGGGAAGTCTGTCACTTTACCAGGGAGAAAGTCACCTCCTGAGGCAAAGAACTAAGAGCCCTCCTCCTGGGGCTCATATGAATAGGGTAGAAGTACAGAGTCTTCCATCTCTCTCTTGCCTACTGCCACTAGGAATAAACATCTACACATAAACTGGAGTCCGCTATGAAGTCTAAAATGGCATACAGTATTGTTATATTTATTTTCACAGAACTAAACTCTAGAAGCTTTAAGAACTGTGTATAAGCAATGCGGTGAAAGACTCAAGATTTTCCTACAAGGGTTTGATAGTTCTTGCTTTTTCTGAATCCAACTTTTTCTACTGGTTAGAGAAAGATCCGGAGAAGGCAATGGCACCCCACTCCAATACTCTTGCCTGGAAAATCCCATGGACGGAGAAGCCTGGTAAGCTTCAGTCCATGGGGTTGCTAGGAGTCGGACACGACTGAACGACTTCCCTTTCACTTTTCACTTTCATGCATTGGAGAAGGAAATGGCAACCCACTCCAGTGTTCTTGCCCGGAGAATCAGGGACGAGGGAGCCTGGTGGACTGCCGTCAATAGGGTCGCACAGAGTTGGACACGACTGAAGCGACTTAGCAGCAGCAGCTGCAGCAAAGATCAACCTTTATACAAACACCCATCTTAAAGTTCTCATCTCTAACTGATAATAAATGTATTCTTAGATATGATAAATGGAAGAGTTTGTAGAATACCTTGATGGAGCAGAAGCTTCCACAGTGACTTGCCAACGGATGGCAAAAGGAAAATTATTTCTGAGAGCATCTCAAAAAATTTTGTAAGCTGGTTGAAAGAAGGGATTATAATTGTCTACCTTTGTAATCCCAAACACTAGCACTGTGCATAACTATACATATTCAACAAATAAATAAATGTTCAGTTTCCACATTTCCACCAGGAGATTAAAGAGAGACGTGCACTTTGTAAAACACTGAAAAGATCTCCATAGCTTAAAGCTGAGAGACCTCAGTAAACAAGTTTAATTAGTTAAAAGGGAGACTGTTCCCGAGGAAATGATGAGGAAGAGATAACTACCACTGATTCTAAGAGGACTTTGAGTGTTACCTTCCTTCACGGATAGGGCTTCCAGTTTGACGGGCAACTCCTCCAAGGCCCCGCCTGAGTCGTTGAGCCCTGGATGTCTGGGACAGCATTTCGGCGACCTGCCCGTGCTGATGACGCAAAATTGCTGACCACAGGCTCCACATCCGTCATTTCGGGTGAATCTGTCCTCATAGTAACATCTACAAATAGAATGTGCACAGGAAGACGAAGATGAGCCTCTTCCAAGATCCACGTTCACACTAATGGTTAAAAGGCATGGCTACACCCACAACACAGAAGCCCTGAGAATCTAATCGCTGACTGCACCCTGCGTCAAGGGCCTGGAGCTTCTATTTGCACACTTGTACAATCGCTGAATGGAACGGGAAGGCCTCAGAGGGAGCCAGATGGCTATGAATAACTGCGGAGCCCAAAGGAGCCACTTGGATGCTTTAGGGTGCAGTAATCTCTTGCCTTTTGTTCTGCTTTTCTATGGATGGATCAGCCAAATGAGGGCTTGGAAGGAAATGCAAACAGATTTGTTTGGCCACTCCCATGGAGACTCTGCCTGCCAGTGTTTGCTTGTGGTGCTTGTTCAGGCTGAAACCAAATCACTATAATTTGTAAGGACCAAACAAAACACACTGTTCTTCCTCTTTAGAAATAAGAAATTGAACTTTATCTCAAAGCCTTTTTACCCCAGTGGCAGCTGTTTATCTGCTCTAACTTCAGGCATAATTTTCAACAATCTGATGTTTGTGTTTGGGAGGGTAGAACCTGTGTTACCTTTTCTTACCTTCAAGTGGACATGGCAATTACTAGTACCTCCCTAAACATCTTTTATCTTCCTAGTAATTGCCTCTACGAAAGAATTTTCAAGAGAACATTCACTATAGAAGGAAGGAGGTAGCAGACATTGCTTATTCTAAAATGAGCCCTCTTCTTCATATGATGTTTTCTAATGAAAACTTTCCTAAGATATCAACAATGAATAGTATCTCAAAAGTAGCAGCTGCAGCAGGAATTTTCTTTTTGAGAACCCATTAAATGCTAGGCTCTCAGCTGGGCCTTGAGAGTACAGAGAAATGATTTAGTCTCCATTTTAGGGGACTTGCACAATCCAAGGGGAGAAGAATGGATATACATACTAGGATAGATAACATCCTAACACAGAATGGGCAGAGTATCAACCAAAGGATGAAGAAACTCATCTGTGGCACCTAATGGCCGAAATAAATGAACCTTGACCTACACAAAGCAAATCAAACCTTTCACTGTAGTTAGAAGGGAGTCTTTTCCAATCAGTTAACTGCAATTCAGGAAATGATAAACATGAAGTGAAAAGAGTCACAAATTATGGTGCGTTTGAAATCAGAAACACACTTTCTTTGGTTCACAGCACCCCAAAAATGCACACAGAGCTTCATGTGGGCCCAGATGTTCTCATCTCTAAAGGAATCATGGTAAAGCTGAGAACAATGCTAGATTTTCAGACATTATTTTGGACTTCTAACTGTTGGGTGTTTGCCAATTATCTGGCATTGACAACATCAAGTAACTGGACTATTAGTCAAAAAGAATACTCCATGCTAGACTCTCAAGATGATATTGGTTAACTGCATTAACTTCTCTGAGTTGCAGTTCTTCACCTATATAATTAGCCTGACTGATTCACAGGATTCTAGTGAAGAACAAATGAGATAAAGAACATGGAAATTCTTTCTAACTATAAAACCATATGTCTGATTATTGGCATCATTATTCATCTCTCACTAAGTTTTATTTATACTACCACCTCTTATGTATCCCCTTTAGTCCTAACAAGAAACATCTTCTTATTGAAAGACCTCTTGAATTTTAAAAAAGGGAAACCAGAATTTATTCAACACTGCACAAACATTTCCACATGTATTATCTCAGATAAACCTCCCAATAACCCAATGAGGTAGTGAGGAATAACTTTCACTATATGAATGTGGAAACTGGGGCTCAGAAAAGTGACTTATTTTAAGTTAAACAACTGCTAACCTAGCACACAAGGTTGCAAATTCAGTTTCGGTTCATTCTGAAAGCAAGATGACGTGGATTACTACAAAACCATCCTTCTAAACTCTGGTGATATCACAGACAGCCATACAACAGCCAATTTCGATTCTGCCCTTCATTACTTTTTAAATAGAAAAAATTATATACAGTTGACCCTTGAATGACACAGGTTTAAACTGCACAAGACCATTTATATGTGGATTTTTTTTCAATTAATATGTTCCACAGTGCAAACTCCAGTACTTTGGCCAACTCATGCGAAGAGTTGACTCATTGGAAAAGACTCTGATGCTGGAAGGGATTCGGGGCAGGAGGAGAAGGGGACGACAGAGGATGAGATGGCTGGATGGCATCACCGACTCAATGGACGTGAGTCTGAGTGAACTCCGGGAGTTGGTGATGGACAGGGAGGCCTGGCGTGCTGCGATTCATGGGGCTGCAGAGAGTCAGACTCGACTGAGCAACTGAACAGAACTGAACAATGCTACACAATCCATGGTTGATTGAATTCTGGGGTGGAGAACTGCTGATGCAGAGAGTCAACTGTAACATTATACACAGGTTTTCAGATGAATGGCAGTCGGTGCCCCTAACTTCCATGTTGTTTAAAGGTCAACTCTATATATACATTTGTGTTGAAAGAGAAAGAGATTCCCTATTTTTGCATAGGTATTCCTTTCTGGCTTGAACTTTTGGTTATCCATGTGCCCCTCACCCTACCCTTATGATAGACAAATTTCAATTAGAGATCACTTCTCTACAGCTTGTGAGGAACACTTGACATTATTTAGACCCCATGTGCAGGCCCCCATTCTGTCCTCAGCCAGTTAACATCACACGAGAAGCCATGCCCACAATCAACTGTTTATTTCTAGGAAGCATCTTCATGCTAAATTTGGAAGAGAAGCTCCATGAATACCTTGAATCTTACTGTCCTGACAGTCCAAAATCTTAATAGTAAAGATAACAATAGATATAAGAATATTAAGATACACTCTTTAAAATACTTAAATGTTATATATTTTATGATTAGCAAGATGGGATATGTCAAAGCAGTCCTGAGTTAGAATTTGCATATTGAAAGAAAACTTCCAAAAGTGGCCTGATGGATGGGTCATCAACATGAAAGAAAAAAATTCTGAGCTCCAAGATTATTTGTTGCTATTGACTCCTATTTTGAAAGTTTTTGCTTTTGCCTTTATACTATTATTTCTGCACAGACTTTCTAAATTAGTCCTTTTTTGTTGATTGGTATTAGAAAACAAGACCATCACAAAACTATCTAAGTTTGTCAATGTTATACTCAAACTACCATTTTAAGATCAAAACAAAACTGGATACGCAGAAAGTCAAACAACAGGTTACTTCACTGCAGAACTTTCCTTGGTCCATTTCTGAACTCTCACTGGGCACCATCTTCCTTTCAGAGCCTGTGACTGATGCTGAGTGACCAGGATGTTAGGCTCCACCACAGGACAAGCCCAGCCCCACAGGCTTTCTATAGTGAAGTCATCTGATTTCGGTGACTGAGAGAGCACTGGGAGGAGCGTCTGAATACACAAGGTGATTCTTAACTGGGCTCTTTTAATTCCCTGGTAAGTTTGTTGCAGCATTAGAAATAATCTGAAAGTACATCAAGAAAAGAAGGATTGAATAAATCATATCTATTATGTTACTGGATATTATATGGCTCTTAAAAAGAATGTGTAAGATCCAGTCAGATATACTTATGGAGATATGTTCCTGATGCAATGTGAAATAAAACAAGCTTAAAAAGCAGTATTGACAGCATGGAGTGAAAGGGAAAAAAAAGTAATGAATATTATGTCATTTGAACTTAAAGAAGAAAAGTTCTAGTTAGGAATTTAAGAGAGAACAAGGAGAATATTAACCACTTTTGGTATCTCCTTAAATATTTTAACCTGTAATAAAGTGTTAAAATTAAATAATATGTAAAGGAATTGAAACACATTCACCCGAAAAAATTATGAAATACACAGATACTCTAACATACACAGGCTCTAAAAGTAATACTTTGACAGTTTTACCCAAAATAGTGTATCTTCAAGTGAAAGTCTCTCCCCACCCCAATTAGTCATCTTACGTATCTGTTGTTACTACCTATGCAATACCAATTGGATATGCAATCAATATATGTATGTATGCACACACACGTTATATATATATGTGTGTGTGTACAGGGTGCAATCAATATATATACATCTATACAGGGCTTTCCAGGTGGTGCTGTGGCAAAGAATCCACCTATCAATCCACCTGCAGGAGATGCAGGTTTGATCCTTGGGTCAGGAAGATCCCCTGGAGGAGGAAATGGTAACCCACTACAGTGTTCTTGCCTGGGAAATCCCATGAATAGAGGAGCCTGGCAACTACAGTCCATAGCGCTGGACATGACTTAGCAACTGAGCATATATATATGTATACACATATATACAAAGTAGAGAGAATTGCTCTCTTCAATGCTTTGTGATGTTTAAAAAATATATAACCCACAGGAAGATGAGGAAACACTACTAAGAAAAACAAGAGATTAACTTCCAGGTTCTTTTAATTTGCTGGGCTTAAAGCTAATTGTGTTTACGCTTGCTAACCAAGGCAGCTGACTCACCAGCAACTCTTCCGCTTTTTCTTCTTCAGAATTAGCAGTGGAACCTGTATGAGTTCTGCTTTGTCAACTGTGGCTGTTCACAGGAGCTGAAACCATCTGGACATTGGGAGGTTTCACAGAAGTCCTTGCACAGCCCACCACCAAGATAACGCGATTTATAAACTCTTGGGACACAATTTCTTCTCCATTGAAAATACACAATTTCCCAGATGCCTTAACAAAAGACCATTACACAAGCACATATACACAGGTCAGGATCTTTGCAGTCTCCAAAATATGAAAACGCAACACCACACAGCTGAAGAAGACAAAGACAGCTAAGCTTAGAAATGGAACACTAGAAAAAAAAAATGTGTGTTTATATATAAACCACTAAGTCAGCTCCCAGTGAGCTCAAAATTGCCTGCTAAGGGTATGTTAGTATGTTATAAACATAGTGTAAACCAGTAGAAAGTTTTACAATCTCTTTCCCTTTCAACTGATATCTTCTTCTTAGCTCACATTCATTCTTTTTCAAGCTTCATTATTTGACGCCAAGGCCGCAAGGAGGTGGATAGCTTTTTTCTTTTTCTAATCTCTGCATCCATATCAGTCACCTCATCTCTTACAGTGAAACCACTACTCATTCTGCATGTAGGACTTGAAATAAACTCGTCAACCACTAAATCAGTTCTCTGGAAGTATGAATCAGACTATCTGAAAAAAAGACTTAAACAGAGGAAGAACATGTATTTTGGAAAGCCGGTGCTTTTCTGGCCAAAAGACAGAAAGAGGGACACACACACACACACACACACACACAGAGGTCTCAGCTAATAACCAAATCCCTCATGTCTCTTTCTCCTGCTTTCAATGTCTTAATACCTTGTGCTAATTTTTTTTGGTTTGATTTTCTGTCTTGGAGCATACTAATCTCTTCCAAACAAGGTGAAAGAACAATAACAATTGCCTCTTAATGTGGACTGATGAACACAGACAATTATTCATCCAGTCAACATTTAGCAAGCTCTTACTATATCATAAGTGCCAGGCCCTGCGCTAAGTTCACAGCATACAAAGAGGAACCCATAGTCTGGTAAGGTCAAACACATTCTGACCTTTTCAGTTTACTTCTTGATCTTAAATCTTATTCTTTGGAAATTAAATAAAAGTATCTGCCTCTAAAAAGTCCTTTAATATGTGCTGCTGTGCTGTGCTTAGTCGCTCAGTCATGTCTGACTCTTTGAAATCCCATGGGCTGTAGCTCTCCAAGATTCTCTGTCCGTGGGATTCTCCAGGCAAGAATACTGGAGCCATGCCCTCTCCCAGGGGATCTTTCCAACCCAGGGATCGAACCCAGGTCTCTCTCACTGCAGGTGGATTCTTTACCAGCTAAGCTACCAGGGAAGCCCATACTTTAACATATCTCTTATTAAGCTAAATATCAAGACCATCTGAGGCTGAACAGAGCTTACATGGAATGTATACACGTATAAAAATTATTTTTTTAACTTAGAGACCTTTCTCTCTTTGTAATTCCTCCACCTATGGCATTTCATGCCTCCAGTACAAAGGAAAGGGAATTCTATCTTTTGTCTACTGACACACACATTTTCCCCCTCATGCTTAGGTTCTTCCCAATGGTAAGAACAGACTCTTCAATATATATCTGTAGGTGTGTGCTTAGCTGCTCAGTTGTGTCCAACTCTTTGTGACCCTATAGACTGTAGCCCACCAGGCTCTTCTGTCCATGCGGACTCTCTAGGCAAGAATACTGGAGTCGGTTGCCATGCCCTTCTCCAGGAGATCTTCTCAACCCAGGGATCGAACCCAGGTCTCCCGCATTGCAGGCAGATTCTTTACCATCTGAGCCACCAGGAAAGATAATATTTGTAGGTACATAGAAGCTATTCTTTTCACAGAAAATTTTTGACAGCTTTTAAACCTATAGAATTCAAAATGCACAAACTCATTTTCCCATAATCTTGCAAGTAAAGTAGTAAACTAAACTGTGTATCTTTCCTGCACAATGACACTTGCTATACTAAGCTAGGGCCACTTAGGATAATAATATAGACTGATGTGGATACAGGTAGAAAAGAGTAACTGCACCAAACCATGGAACTCCCTTGAGCGTGGAGGTCACAGTTAATAAGGGATTTGCCAAGATAAGTGAGGAGGAATTCCCCTGCCTCACCTGGAGACCTGGAAAAGTTACATGGCAGGCAGCTCCCCTATGTGCATGGAGGAGGAGTGTTTAACTCCAAAAGAGAAAAGAGGACCAGACTTCACAGGGAAAACAGTCTCTGAGAAGGGCCCCAGAGAACGAGCAGGCAAGTTCCAGCAAGAGGCTGCCCTCAAATCATCCACTTCGCATTCTGACCCTTTCCAACCACACTTGGACACAAAATGGTCTTAGATTTCAAGGGGCACAAAGACTCTCCAAACTCACAGAAGCCCAATTTTGCACTAGTGAGAAAATCATACAATTTTGAGATACATATGGTTTGTCTACACCCTTCCTGTCTCAGAGTGAACACAGTGGCCTGAGAAGTCGGTTCCCCTTTTAATGAGATGGGGTTTTTAAATGTCTAGTGCCTTTTGATGACGTCAGTAGGAAGGAGAGAAAGGGAAGTTGACTCTGACCAATGTGGTCACAGTAGAGATGGCTTTCTATCCCTCTGCCTGGGACTGCAACACAGATGCCCAATAAATTCACTAAATGTTGAATTAATAGCTGACACCTATACATTATGAGCAGGCAAACATAGTCAGTGAAGGTGTTTTTAATTATTAATACTATGAATAAAAGCTGAAAGTTCAATTATGAAATATTACAATGAAATTTGTTGCATTAACATTAAAATAGCTGTGGAGGTAGGCTGTGGACAATGGCAAATACAATGCCTTGCAGGTATGCTGCTGCTGCTAAGTCACTTCAGTCGTGTCTGATTCTGTGCGACCCCATAGACGGAAGCCCACCAGGCTCCCCCATCCCTGGGATTCTCCAGGCAAGAACACTGGAGTGGGTTGCCATTTCCTTCTCCAATGCATGAAAGTGAAAAGTGAAAGTGAAGTTGCTCAGCCGTGTCCGACTCTTAGCGACCCCATGGACTGCAGCCCACCAGGCTCCTCCGTCCATGGGATTTTCCAGGCAAGAGTGCTGGAGTGGGGTGCCATTGCCTTCTCCATTGCAGGTATGAGTAATGCTGTTTGTCAAATGCAGAGCAGTAGCTAATGCACAAACTCTTACAGAAGGATCCTCATCCAGGGCATCTGAGAGTTATACTCTCCAGATACCAATCCTCTAGAAAAGATCCATACACATTAAACTGTGAACAGTCTTGCAGGACCATTCAATCCTGTCTGAAACATCTGTAAGACATCTGTTCTATACCGAAAGGTCCTTGATATTTGTTCATTATTTCGTCCTTTCCAAAACTTCCATGGAGACATTTACTTGGTCCATACAAAAGGTCCATATTTGGTCATGTCCAAAACCATTTGGCATCCACCAAATATGCTCACAGATGCTTCCCAGGTGGCAAAGTAGTAAAGAATCCTCCTGCTAATGCAGGAGACCTGGTGTCAATCCCTGGACAGGAAGCTCCCCTGGAGGAGAAAATGGCAACTCACTCCAATATTCTTGCCTGGAGAATCCCATGGACAGAGAAGCCTGGTGGGCTACAGTCTATGGGGTCACAAAGAGTTGGACATGACTGAGCACACACAGAAATTTCAAAGACCTTTTGAGGTATATTTCGTCCTTTCCAAAACTTCCATGGAGACATTTACTTGGTCCATACAAAAGGTCTATATTTGGTCATGTCCAAAACCATTTGGCATCCACCAAATATGCTCACAGATGCTTCCCAGGTGGCAAAGTAGTAAAGAATCCTCCTGCTAATGCAGGAGACCTGGTGTCAATCCCTGGATCAGGAAGCTCCCCTGGAGGAGAAAATGTCAACTCACTCCAATATTCTTGCCTGGAGAATCCCATGGACAGAGAAGCCTGGTGGGCTACAGTCTATGGGGTCACAAAGAGTTGGACATGACTGAGCACACAGAAATTTCAAAGACCTTTTGAGGTGGACCAAATGCCTCATGGAGTTTTGGACAGGACCAAATGTGTGCTAACCATGAACAGACTTGTCAACAAAGTCAGTTACATCCAATCCATCAGCTTTCCCTTGTACAAACATGAAATCCTCTAACACCTTGAAAGATCGAATTCTATAGTTTTAACTTACCCAGCTAATTCTCCTTTACCATTTTCATTCTCAACAAGAGGAAAAATAAAGCCCTTTTATCTTCTGCATTTATTTTCTTTGCCTACAATTACTATCAAGAGTGAGACAGTGATGATGAAAAAGAGCCCTGCAATGACTCTTCCAATTTAAAGGTAATTTAAAGTAATAACTTCAGCACGGACACTTTCAACTGCATACTTTTATTTCAGAAAACTTCATAACATATGTGTATATGCTTATCTGTCTTCCAAAGGAAAAATGCATTGTGATACAGAAATATAGAACTCTTTTTACAAAAATACATACATACTAATGCATATCATAGCTATCAACGTAATTACTTTCAGAAGCTACATATTTATTCCACCTTCCAAAATATTTTTGTGACTTCATAAGTGCAACTCATTTATTCATAGAAAATGTAATGATAAAATAATATAGTATTTACAATACATTATGTTTTATATTTTAAACCCTTAATATCACCTGCATGTCCCATTTGTTCATCCATTTCTTTCACTGCACTTCAGGTTCTTTTCAAGCCTCCTTAAGGGGTTTAGATCTGCATATATTCAGAAGAAAACTCCTCACTTGAAGATTTCAAAGCGGAGTTGTGAGCAGCGACAGCATTACTGAATGGCATTAGTTCATCCTTGGAATGGGTGCCCTTAAATTAGCTCTCATGATTGTTGAGAAGTCCATATGGTGCAATGAAATGTCTGTTCACCTGAAAGTGAACAGCCCTGATGCTGAATCCTGCTCTGCCTTCAACAGAATTGTGACTTCCAGCAAGGCTTCCCAGTTAATTAAGTCTCCACATTTGTCCGAAGTAGGATTAAAAGCATCTAGTCTACCACCTTGAACCAAACTAGTGAATATAAGTGATAAATGTGCCTAGTTAACAACTACCCAAACGAAATTAGTTTAGAAATCCGTCATGTTAATTTACAGGCACTATAATAGATTATCATTATGAATATCAATTACCCTGTTAAACCATGGTGTGGGTGTGGCTCTAGAGACAGTGTCTGATGTGAGTTATAAAGACAAAAGGAATTGACTCTGAGATACTGCCAGAAACTTGGTGTTTAAAAAACAGAAAGAGCATTAAAAAAAAAAAGTTACTTATAATCTCCCTTTCTCCATCTTTATTGTCCATCTCAGCCACACACACACACACACACACACACACCCCTACCTTAAAGCTGGCTACCTTTCTGCCACATCTATACCACATTAAGCCACCTGTCAGGGAAAGTCATATCTCCCTTATTCTGTTCATTAAGACAGTTTCTCCCAGAAGGTGAACTCTCCATACGCTTGACGCAACAAACCCTGTTTAAGTGTTTCCTTAACAGGTAATATAGGATTGAAGTTCTCAATTTCTTCATGATTTCTGAAAAAGAATTCTTCACCTGAGTAATAACATTAATGACATAATATGGTAAGGAAAAAAGGATCACAGATCATATATGAGAGGGGCGGCCTTCGCAGAGAGACTTGTCCTGACCACACCATTCAGTGGCATCTCCTCCCTGGAGTTCCTAAGCTCCCTGCCTTGCTCTCCTTTCCCTGTGTCCTTAGTAGCTTCCAGCATTATTACCATTCATTAGGATTGTACTTGTTGTTTACTGTCTGTCTCCCTCTACTCGGATATAAGCTCTACAAAGGCAGAGGCTTTTGTAGATTTTTTTCACTGATAAATACACTAAAACTATGCCTGGCACTTAGTACGTACTCCATAAAATGTGTTTATCAAGTGAAACAATTATCTTTCTACTTTTCTTTTTCAAAATGAATTATTTTCTTTATGCATATGAAAATAATGTATGTTCATTATTGGGGGAAAATGACACTTTTAAAAAGCATCAAAGAGAGGAAATACATCGCCTTATACCCCACTATGACAGCACTGTTAAAATTCTGGTGACTATCCTTCCAGAATTTTTTCATTGCCCATGTACTCAAGCATATACATATACATATGTATCTTATATGTATTTCATATACATATCTTATATGTATTTCAAAGTTAGATTATACTTATTTTGTATCATGTTGCTACTATAGCTTAGAACTACAATCTTATCCAGGCCAAAATAATTTTAAATTTTTAACAAAAGTTTTGAAAAAAATAAAAATTCCTAGTAAGCTAAAATTTCAGAGTGAATACCAACTATGTAAAATATGCATGGCCAAAAGTCAAATACAATAGGAAAAGTAAGAATTAATGACTGAAATAATTCACAAACTTTTCCTAATGAAATGAATAAATAATGTTAATATATAGGTAAGAGACTTTAAGTGTACAACTTTAAAAGTTCCAGTATGATTTTTTTCTTCTATTTCCTCAAGTCAAAGAAAAATTCTCTGGGACATCTCTTAATGTCTTTTTGAACGAGTTTAATTTTCATCTTCCTTTGTCCTTCCAACTTAGAAAAGCAAGGAAATGATTGAACCTTTTCAAGTTCTGATTTGTTCTCTGAGTTCTCTTCAGTATTTTATTTTTCTTTACAGGAGAAGAAATCACTGTAGTTTCATCAAGCCCAATATTCAGTCAAGATCACAGTAAGAAAAACTTTAAAATTGTTTTGAGAATTTTTCTGGGTTATATAGGCAAAAGAAATTCCCCATAAAATAGCAAGAAATCATACTATTGAAATATGTTTTTCATCAAATTATGTATATTCATATCAACCTACAATTAATAGAAGGAAAATATTTATATGAATGCATTTAGGTTTTACAAAGAACTTTTTAAAAATAAAAAATTTTGTTATTTTTATGTTATATAAGCTCAATA
>SJXQ01010865.1:353074-395968 GCA_006408695.1 Aepyceros melampus | reverse complement strand
CATCACTGTCTTCATTGTAAAGGAGAGGAAACTGAGCATCATGGAAGTAAAATGGTTTGGCTATAAGCAATCCAGCTAGCAAGTGACAGAGGCAAGACCAGAACTCATTTTATCTGACACCTCATCCCTTGCTCCTTCTGTTACATCTCAACAAATATTTGTTGAACAAAGCCTCAGTCTTCATTCAACAAACTGTTAATATGCATCTAATATCTCCTAAACTCAGTGCAGAATTCTGGGTAAACAGTGCCAAATAAGACCAAAGACTGATAATCACAGTGGGGATACACAAAAGAAGCATAATACAAAGTTCTCACTCTAGAAGAAAGAGTCTGTGACCTAATGTACAAATAAAAAACATGCATATTAAAAGAACAGGCTTCCCTGGTGGCTCAGTGGTAAAGAATCCACATGCCAATGCAGGAGACAGGGGATCGATTTCCTGGGTCAGGAAGATCCCCTGGAGAAGGAAATGGCAACACACTCCAGTATTCTTGCCTGGGAAATTCCACGACAAAGGAACCTGGCAGGTCTCAATCCATGCGCTCTCAACAGAGTCAGAACACAACTTAGAGCCTAAACAACAACAATACTAAAAGAAATATAAAAATAGAAGTCAATGTGTGATATATTTAAATAAGTGGTATAAATGGAAAATACTATAACAAATGTAGAAATGTTATTGAATTTGTGGGGATATTCAGAAAGACTTCACAGAAGCTGTAGAACACATACTGGGCCTTAATATTTGGGAGGATAGAAAGAAAACAAAAAGGTTTTACCAAGCCAAAGAAATATCTTTAGCTAAATCATGAAAGTGGCAATGTAGAAGGCAAGTTACAAATAAAGGAAAAGGAAACACTGGCTATAATAGAGTATTATGCCACAAAGATTTGGGAAAACAAGTTGGACCATGGTCAAAACTAGAACCCAAGTTGCGATGAATTTCACTATAAAGGAGACTGCATTTATTCCTGTGAGCCCTAGGGAAAAGAAACTCACATTACAGCACCTGTCTACCCAGAAAGAAAGAAAATAGAGCTGAGAGGTCAGGAAGTAGGCTAGGAGCTCAGGGCCTAAAGCAGTGTGCTTGACCTGAACTTCCTACTGGTCAAATTTTTCTTCCAGGCACTCTCTCTAAAACCCTAGAGAGCCTTTTGCTTTAAGACCTGGTAGTGTGGGCAGGAACTCAGCCTTTACCACATGTTGGCTATTCGAACTGCAGCAAAATGCTTAAGCACTATGAGCTTCAGATTCTTCATAGAGAAATTAGTTAAAGACACTTATCTTTAAAAGTTGGTCTGAGGATGAAATTAGATAACGTGAGTAATGATTTCAGATTAGCCAAGGGATGGCATATGATCAATGCTAAACAAATACATGATTACTCTGCCTTCTTTTTTATTAATAATATGTATTATGTATTCTGCTGCACCAGGGCTTAGTTGCAGCATGTGGGATCTAGTTCCCTGACCAGGGATCAAATCTGGGCCCCCCGCATTGGAAGTGCTGAATCTTAGCTACTGGCCCCCCAGGAAAGTCTCTACCCTGTCTTCTGAACTTAATTAATTAAATGTCATATTTCTGAAAACAAGGCAATGTACTCACTCATTCATATACCCATTCATTCAACAAACAGTTACGGCAGGGACTTGGGTCTTGGGTACATAACCCAAGCATAACCTAAGTGATGAACAAATCTAACAGGTTCTTACTCTGAGGGAGTCCCACAGGAGAAAATAAGCATTAATGAAGCTTCACACGAAGAAAGTCTTAGCTGCATGTGCTTTAGAAAGAGAAAGAATATGCCCCATGAGACACTATTTTAGAAAGATATAAGTTTGTATATGGAGGAGGTCAGAAAACGCCTCTCTGAAGAAGATATATTTACATTGAAACTAAAGGAATTGTTAAGAGTTTCTTCAGCAAAATCAGAAGGGTGGGTGTAGAAGGAAGAGGAGAACTCTGCAGTAGATCAAGATGTGTGAAGACCCTAAGGCAGGAAGGGGATGGTTGCTCAAGAAACTAAAGAGGGTGTCACGGCGGGAGAGCTTTGAGGGACTTGGGGGGGAGGTCCACGACAAAGGAAAAGAGCAGCCGCTGATGGTGCGAGGTATGCTGGTGGCCTCAAATGCAGTCGGAAAAGCAGACCAGAGGGTTCGTGGCCCTGTGTGCCCCCCACTTAGAGACGGCCAGCTCCCACCAAAGATCATGCTTCCAGAGTACAGACTTGTTCCTAAGAAAAGCCCGTCCAGTCCAGAGACCACTGGATTCCCAAGTCCCTTGTATTTAGCTGTGGTCATGTGACTTTAAGGGTTTCCCTGGTGGCTCAGTGGTAAAGAATCTGCCTGCAAAGCAGGAGACGTAAGTTCGATCATTGGGCTGGGAAGATCCCCTGGAGGAGGGCATGGCACCCCACTCCCATATTCTCGCCTGGAGAATCCCCATGGACAGAGGAGCCTGGAGGGCTACAGTCCATGGCAGCTCAAAGAGTAGGACACAACTTAGCAACTAAACAACAACAACATGACTGTAAATCAGAGGGATGCATGTTGACTCGAGGCCAAGACTTTGAAGCAGGCCCACCTTCTTCTCCATACGCCATCCTTTCCATCCTTCCAGCTAGAAGCAGATGTCTATGACAGGAAGATGCTGGAATGCAAACCAGAGGAAACTTTGGTCCCTAAATCCTGGGGGGATAGCCACTGGCTGACTAGGGCCATTCACATGGACTGTTCTGGTGCTGTGATGTAAATTTCTCTTGTGTTTCAACTGTTATATAATGTCTTGTTCCATTTATTATGGCATGTAAGCATTACTCTAACTTAGACATTGTACTAAGGAGTTTTTATTTTATCCTCAAAATGTTATCTTGAGTTCTAAGTGTAATGGGAAGTCACTGAAGGATACTCAGCAAGGAGCAGGCATGACCTGCTTCCACCACAAAATGATTACTCTGGTTGAACAAGTGGGGAGGGGGTTTGGGAGGTCAGAACTGTATAATGAACAAGGCAAGAGATGATGATGGCTAAAATAGTGGTAGCAGCTGAGAGAGAGAAGTTCTGGTGTGCAGGGCTACTCGGACTCAATGATGGGGGGTAGGTGGGTGAATAGAACCATCATGTTCTGATGGAAGCATCTGGCTTCCATGATAGATGGTGGACTCAGGGAAAGAGTCCTGGCTGGGGGGGAATGCAGTGAGGGTCATAATGAGCAGGGCAGAAGAGGGCACTTCTGCGTCACACTTCTCTGCCAGTCTTTGCAATGGAGCTGACCTCCATGGGATCCTGCAGTCATGTGACCAGACAGTCTTCGGTCTGGTTAGCATGAGATGCCTTTGCCATACTAAGCAGCAAACCCATCTTCCATTCATTCATTTGCCCTTTTGTTCACTCAACCAGGCACTGGACTAGGGACTGGGAGTCGGGGTGGGAGTGGTCAGCACACAGTCCTGCTCTTGAGGAGCTCACGACCCTCACCCTCTCCACCTTGAACTGTTCATGTCAATCCATCCCAGAGGGATCAGTAACCATAAACATGTGGCCAGAGGAACCGACAATTCATGAAAATGGTTTCCGACACAGAGAGGGTGTTATGAGGGCCAAGGGTGGAAAGGGAGGAGGTTGAGAAATAGAAAGGGCAAAGATGGACTGTTTTCTCTAAAAATTTACAGTATTTCCTCCCATACAACTTTCTAGGACACTTAACACGTGCAGGAAAAAAACCAGGCGTCAGATGCTATGGGACCTCCCCGAGGTGTGACAACTAGAATAGTCTGGGACTCAAGGTCCACACCTCTGTCACTGCACACCACGGGATGCCTCCCTGGAGGGGGAAAGTCCTGTTTGTAAATGAGTCTGGAGGAAAACGAGTGCATGCGGGGACTAAGGAGAGGCTGGGCTGCAGAGGGGCAGTGATGCGCCTCACCCGGCCAGGTGCCCAGGGCTGCCTGGTCATCCACCCTGGCCGAGGTCCCAGGGCTTGGAACTGGTCTGACTGGATTTCCAGTACGGAGGCAGAGGGAAACTACAGGCTGTGACCTGCGGAGCCTGGGGGGATTTCTGTCTCCTGGTCAGGTAGGAGGGTGCTGGGCTGGAAAGGAGGACATGCTGACATGGTCAGTGTGTGCAGGCAGCGGACCGTAGGGTCTAGACCTCAGGGCCCCAGTGGATGTATTCCTGGGGGTGCTGTTTAAATCTAGTCAGAAACAATGTCATTTCCTTAGAGCCAGGAGAGTTTAGAAGGATACCCTGGCATACGTGTGTGTGTGTGTGTGTGCACACCCACAAGCATACGTGCATGCTCACATACTTCTACATATGTGTGCTCAGGGCGTGCTCCATGCAGGTGTGGAGTTGGATATGGGTAGAGTGGGGCTTCCCAGGTAAAGAACCTGCCTGCCAATGCGGGAGATATAATGAGACGCAGATTTGATCCCTGGGTCAGGAAGATCCCTTGGAGGAGGGCATGGCAACCCGCTCAAGTATTCTTGCCTGGAGAATCCCATGGACAGAGGAGCCTGGAGGGTTACAGTCCATGGCATCACAAAGTGAAGGACAGGACTGAAGCAGAAGTGTACAGTCTAGAGTTGGAAGCAGGGGAACTTTAGGACAAGAAGCTGGCTACCTGGAAGCTGAGAAAGCCAGCCTGGAAGGGCACTGGTTTCTGCCCATGTGGACTCTCTCTGCAACACTGAGTCTCCCAGTTTTGCTCCCAAGAATCACCACACACAGTTCTTTCTTACATGATTCTTACTTATAACTAGGGAGGTATGCTGCAGATCTGCAGGTGCTTCTAGCTCTCCCGAAGATGGAAGAGTCTTTGCTAGAAAGAATCAAGGGCAAAACAGATGCTGTGCTATTATTAAACACTTGGATTCCATCTGTGAAAGGTGATCCGTCAAATACAAACACACTTTAACGCTTCCACCTTCTGTAAGACTTTTCGAGAATATATGCTTATAAATTGTGAAAGCTCTGCCTTGATTTTCAGCTTGGAAAAAGTGGTTTCTGTCTCAGCCTATAATGACCGTGGATTCCCTGAGGATTATAGCCAAGTTAACACCAAAGTGCTTATGTGATGTGCCAAACACTCTAAAAATACTCTTTTAATCCTCTAACAACCCCATGAGGTAGGTACTCTTATTGTCCTCATTTTACAGGTGCAAGCCACTGAGGCTCTGTGAGGTCAGATAAGTTGTCCAAGGTCACAGACTAGGAAGTGGTCCTGGCAGGATTTGGATCCAGGCTGTCAGGCTCCAGAGGCCATGTCTTTTTTTTCTCTTTCTTAATTTATTTTTAATTGAAGGATAATTGCAATATTGTGTTGATTTCTGCCATACATCAACATGGATTAGCCATAGGTATGCATATGTCCCCTTGCTCTTGAGTCCCCCTCCACTTTCCACCCCATGTCACCCCTCTGTTGTCACAGAGCCCTGATCTGAGGTCCCCAAATCATACAGCAAATTCCCACTGGTTCTCCATCTGGTATATGTTAGTGCCTATGCTTCCACGCTACTTTCTCCATTTGTCTCACCCTCTCCTTCTTACCCCTCCACCCCACGTCCATAAGTCAGTTCTCTGTGTCTGTGGTCTCCATTGCTGCCCGGCAAACGGGATCATCAGCACCATCTTTCTAGATTCCATAGACGTGCGTTAATATATGATATTTGTTTTGTCTTTCTGACTGACTTCCCTCTGTACAACAGGCTTTCGGTTCATCCAGAGAAGCCCTGCTCTTGACCATGCGCTTCTGCTTCCGTGGACAAGAGCGGCCTCTGCTCTGCCGTGCTGCACTGAATGGTTTCCAGGCTGTGTCCTGTGCTAAGTAGCAACCTTCTGGGAGGCGCTGTTTCCAGTTTCTCGTCACTCCTCCAGCTGGAGGCCCAGCAGCCGGCACGCGGGAGAGCCCCCGAGGGCTTGTTACGTGTCTGCTGTTGGGACTGTTGAGGCCGGCCAAGGTGGCCTGTCCCTTCTCCTGCCCCAGCAGCAGCACTTGGGACTCTGCGCACGGCGACCTTATCCACAGCGCCTCCCTCGTGACGGCTCTCCCTCCACAGTCTAATCCCTGCTCGACAAGCTCCGCTGGCAGATCAAGTCCTGGTGTGCCACCGTGGGCATCTGTCACCGCTTAGCCGGGCCAACAGGAAATGTGCCCGCAGCACCGAACAGTGAACACATTATCTGGGCTGGGCACCAGAGCCGGCTGTGGGCGCTCGTTACCTCCGCCACAAAACTCCTTCCAGTTCTAACGAGGGGTGTAGCCAGCGAGCCTGTGGCCAGTTTCACTTGTTCCTTTCGTTCCAGGAGCACAGGAGGTAAAACCCATCCGTGTGGCAGATATCGGATTCAATTTAGAGATTCAGACGCAGACACTTTCCTGAGTGGGGAAGAAAGAGTCCACGTGGCTTGGATTTGCTCCAGAATGTTGCCCTGAGGCCAAATAGGAGGGAGAGAAATAGACGGGCCTTTTCCATTTTGCTAGTAGACTTGGAAGAGAAGGGAATTCAATTTTAGAGATTTTAAAGTCCTAACCAAGTTTTCAAAATGGTGGATCTTTCCCTTCAATTTTAATTTTTTAAATTGAAGTTTAGTTCATTTACAATGTTGTGCTAGCTTCAAGTATACAGCAAAGTGATTCAGTGATACAAATATATTTAGTTACACACATAGACACATATTCTTTTTCAGATTCTTTTCCATTATAGGTTGTTGTAAGATACTGAGGAGAGCCCCCTGTGCCATACAGCAGGTCCCCGTTGTTCACCTGTTGTATATATAGTCATGTGTCTCCATTGGGCTTCCCAGGTGGTGCCAATGGTGAAGAACCCCCCTGTCAATGCAGGAAATGTAACAGCCATGGGTTTGATCCCTGGGTCAGGAAGATCCCCTGGAGGAGGGCATGCCAACCCACTTCAGTATTCTTGCCTACAGGATCCCATGGACAGAGGGCTTGCGGGCTACAGTCCACAGCGTTGCAAAGAGTCAGACAAGACTGAAGTGACTCAGCACACACACAGGCATGAGTGTATCTGTGAATCCCAAACTCGCTACAGAAATGGCGGCTCCTGATGCAACAAGAAAGCTGAAAGAGGCAGAAGGGTGAGTTACACTTGCTGGTCTCCTGTTCTGTATCAGGTTTTTGCATAGGCTCCTTTAAAAGTCCCAATACGTTTACAAAGTGACTATTTTGTGGCGCACACAGATGAGCATGAGATTCAGAGGTTCCGTGACCCACCCGGTGCTGCATGACCAGTGGGTCACGGAACAAGAATATGAACCAAAGTGCGTGTGACCCCAAAGCTCACGGTGTTCCCACACACAGCACAGCCACAGACCTCTTCTTCACTGAGCTACCTACAAAGAATGACTGAAATTAGTTTCAAAAAAAAAAAGAGGCAGAAGGGTGAGTTACACTTGCTGGTCTCCTGTTCTGTATCAGGTTTTTGCATAGGCTCCTTTAAAAGTCCCAATACGTTTACAAAGTGACTATTTTGTGGCGCACACAGATGAGCATGAGATTCAGAGGTTCCGTGACCCACCCGGTGCTGCATGACCAGTGGGTCACGGAACAAGAATATGAACCAAAGTGCGTGTGACCCCAAAGCTCACGGTGTTCCCACACACAGCACAGCCACAGACCTCTTCTTCACTGAGCTACCTACAAAGAATGACTGAAATTAGTTTCAAAAAAAATTTTTTTCTATGTCGCTGCAAGAGATGTCTCTGACCTTTCAAAACACCACAAGCATATAAAGAAAAGTCTTCTATTTTGAACACATAACACCTGTTCTGAGATTTATATGGTAAATAGCATAGTGGTATGTTATATTTTTTGGAAATAGCATCATTTTGAAAAGCTCTCCTGAACTAATTTAACAGAAATGAACCATACCAAGTAAAAGTAAAGGAAGTTATGGCTGTTCCATTTGGCGTTTCAAAATTTTTCTTTCTGACCGAAGCTAACGAGCCACAGAGTCAAACAAGGAGATGTTAACTATTAACTTCAGGGTGAAAAGTCAATGGTTAGCACATTCTCAGTACTACCCTGCCCACACTCCAGCAAATATTAACATATATGGGCAAGGACACTTTCCTGTAACTGGACAAGGGGGTTGTATACATTTGAAAAACACCAACAGTGAAGGCTAGGCTCTTGTGTCACAGAGGCCCAGCAAAGTGGCTTGCTTTAAGTCAGGGGGCCAGTTACAACTGGGATCCCAGAGGAAAGTGGTCCCTGACACCCCGCTTTTGTGTGATGGTTGGGTGGTTTTGTCCTGCTTGGACAGAACTACAGTACCTGGCATGACTGCGTCCATGTACAAAACAATGATGAGCTCATTATTTCTTAGAATTAATATCCCATCTGAAAGGAAAAACAAATTCACAGCCCCACTCTGATCTTTTGCCTCAGTAGTACATACGGTCTGGGGCTAACATGACGATTGATACCATAACTTTCTCACTTGAGTTTGGGGACTGATCTTCTAGAAGGAGATTGCTACTTAGTAGAGAATGCAAGGAATGGTGTCAGACTGAGCTGAGCCACACCTTAGCACTGCCCGTGGGCGGCTGAGTGCCAGGGCAAGCAGTGGGATCTCAGCTTTCCTACTGATGAAAAAATAATGATGTGTAATAATCCCCATGTATAGAAGGTTGAGCACTGTCCCTCCCTAATTCATGTCCACTGGGACCCTCAGGATGTAACTAATCTCAACTTGGAAACAGGACCTTCACAGAAGCAATTAACTAACAATCAAGATGAAACAGATGGGATTCAGGTGGACCCTAAATCCAATGACGGATAGGCTTACGAGAAGAGGCCGGGATGCAGAGAGAGACGGCCGTGTGAAGACACAGGCAGTGACTGGAATTATACTGCCACGAGCAAAGGCACGCCAAGAACCATCAGAAGCTGGAAGAATCGTGGGAGGATCCTCCCCAGAGCCTTCAGAGGGAGCATGCCCCACAACACCCTCATCTTGGACCTCTGGCCTCCTCGACTGTGAGAGAAGAAAATTCTGTTGTTGAAACCACCACTTTGTGATAATTTGTTCTGGATCCCAAGGAGACTCAGACACTATGCAAAGGGCTCAGTAGGGTGCCCATCATGGGGAGAATAATGGATAATAATGGATAAATGCCTGTGCTAAGTTGGAAGACAGAAGATGTGGCAGGTGAAGTTTGGGGCAAGCCCAAAAGGAGCTCTAGGCAGAATGTTGAAAGTGTCCGCTGGCTCTTAGTGGCTATACGTGGTTAAGTTTGGAGAAGGCAATGGCATCCCACTCCAGTACTCTTGCCTGGAGAGTCCCGTGGACGGAGGAGCCTGGTGGGCTGCAGTCCATGGGGTCGCTAAGAGTCGGACATGACTGAACGACTTCACTTTCACGCATTGGAGAAGGAAATGGCAACCCACTCCAGTGTTCTTGCCTGGAGAATCCCAGGGATGGGGGAGGCTGGTGGGCTGCCGTTTCTGGGGTTGCACAGAGTCGGACACGACTGAAGCGACTTAGCAGCAGTAGCAGCATGGTTAAATTACCACAAGAAAGAAATGGACTCAAAAGAGACTGGCCGGTCTGGGAGTCAATTTTAGAGGGAATAGAGAAAGGCTTGACTTGAAAAATTAAAATTTTCTAGGCTCTTAAGGAAAAGATGATCAAATTAATACACCACCTCAAGGTCAGATCAAATCAAGGATGTGATTATGAAACACTGAAAGAATTAAGGTATTCCTGGTAAGTCCACTCAGCCAGATAGAAGGGCTTTCAAAAATTTTAAGGACGATGTCCCGCAGTGGATCACGTATTCAAAATGGCAGTGATTAAGTCTGCTGAGAGAGACTTGTTTTACAAAGGATCGTGGATTTGACCTTGTCTGTTCAGATAAACAAAATGGGGTCTGGAACACAATCTATATTTGTTCAGTGAAAGGGTGTATTAATGAATGGGCTAGAAGGAAAACAAGTCTAGAATAAAATGATATATCTGGAGCTTGCATTCTAAATGGGGGACACAGACATATACAAGTAAATAGAAAAAACAAAACTAAAAAGGATTTCTTATAGTTGCAGATGCTATGAAGAAAACAGATAAAGGGACAGAAAGTGGCCAGATCTGGGGGGCTGATGAGAGGCTGTATTAGACTGGCTAGTCAGGAAAGGCTTCTCTGAGGAGCTGACACTTTGTGACCTGAATAATGAGAAAGGCTCTCCGAGGGGAGAATCTCCCAGGTAGAGGGACTGACAGGTATAAATGTCTGAGGTGGGATGAAGGGCGGGTTTTATAGTTTATGTTGGCAGCGGAGGAAAACTCAGTTCTAGATGAAGATATTTCTTGGAATTCGATGGGGACCGGCCTGTTATCTGAGTACCCTTGGAGGCATTGTTTTGGTGGCCTTTGACAGTAGAGGCGGCGGTGCTGGGATAAAGAGGGAATTTAGGGGGACAGAGGAACAGAGAAAGGCAGCGTACGCATTTGAATTTGCAATTCCAATATGAATAGCTGAGCTGCTGTTAGATTATCCACTTGGTTTTTAGATTACTCGAGCTTCAAGCCCTCCCACTACAGTCGACATTTGAGAGTGGCTGGTTACATCTTCAAGAATCTGTTCTTCCCTGCTGGGCCAAGCAGCCTCCCTGTGGACCTATTCTCTCTCTGCCCAGGCTCCTCCTTCCCTGGCTGTGCGGTCAGGGTTGACCTCTGCTGGCCAGGGTTGACCTCTGCTGGCCACCCTCTGCAGGGTGGAAGAGAGAGAGCCAGAGTGTGTGTGTGTGTGTTTCCTGGGCACCTGCCCTCCTCAGTACAAGCAGGCTCCTGAGCAGCTATGCGACCCATTGCTGTTCCTTCTACTTTGGGAGAAATCTCTGGGGCTCAGAATGATGACCAGCTTTGTCAAGGTCACAGGGCATGACCGATGATAGCCGCCTGGGTCTCAACGCCTCCCTTTTGTGTCTGCAGTGACCCAAGAGCACTGGGTCTCTTCCTTCCCTGGGAGGCGCCTCTCCACCCAGAACCAAGCCCCACCCCCTAAACCCTGCCCTCAAGCTGGGCCAGGTGCTTCTGCTGTGGATTCTCCAGCCCTCCAGCCACCACCACTGGCCTTCCTGGAGCTGAGACCCCCTACTCCGGAACTTCATCTAGGGGTGTGTGGCCATGTCAGGCAGGCAAATGGCTGTGACTCAGAGTCTGTTCCAGGGTCCCTTATGGGACCCCACATGGCTTTAGCCACAGGTGGGAACAAAGGCAGAGGAGTGGGGTCTCCTCTCCTTCCACCAAAGCCGGAGCCTCAGCAGGAGGCGTGGAAAGCCCTGTCTTTGGTGGACTGAAACAATTCCTCTGTAATCACTATGGCGAACAGCCTTGGCTCTATTTTTATAATCCTTGTTTTGGATCTCTTCGGGGCAAGTCTTCCCTGGGAGCCTGCTAAGACAGACAGCCCCCAAGAGAATCCGGGGGAAGCTTACCAGGCAGAGCCACCAAGATGGGACCTTCCCAGTGAGCCCTGCAACACCCACTCCTCCTCCACACCTCTCAGTGTCCTGGGGAGTGCAGCTGTGGGACCCAGCAGAGCCACAGTCAAAAAACTGACCCTCCAGTGACCATGGATTTGGCTAATCTACCTGTCGAACAGCTTCCCAGGTGGTCCAGTGGTAAAGAACCCACCTGCCAATACAGGAGACATAAGAGACACAGGTTTGATCCCTAGGTCAGGAAGATCCCCTGGAGGAAGGCATGGCCACACTCTGGTATTCCTGCCTGGAGAATCCCGCCGACAGAGGAGCCTGCCAGGCTACAGTCCATGGGGTTGAAGAGTTGAACATGACTAAAGCGGCTTAGCACGCCGGCACGCACATGTTCAAGCCTGGAGCATCTCCTGTGGGCCAGGACTTTGAGGAGCTGGTACAAGCCCTGCGGTGACAGGTGAGGACACTGAGCTGGACGGAGGCCAGCTCTCTGCTGGAAGAGCTTTCCTTCTTGCCTCACAGCATCCCTGCACGAGGCCCATGGTTCTTCCTGAACCAGCTCCTTCCTCTCTTCCTCCGTTTCAACCTCCCTTTGTTGTTTTTTGGTAAGGAGATAACGTGGCGCCAAACTCCACTGGCCTCGTTTAATCTGTGATCTGTGCATGTGGAAAGGTGCCGCGGCTGTGGAACCTAGAGAAGAATTCTGGCTCTGGCCCTTCTCAGGACCCACTCCTGTTAGCAGCCACTTGTGCTTTCTGCCTGAGGCGCAGGGAGCTACAGTACCAGACGTGCTGGGGTGAGTGGGCCTCGGGTGTTGCCTGAATTCTCTGAGGCTCAAGGGTCCACGGACTAAACCAAGGACAGGTTTGGGGATGGTCTCAGAACAGGGAGACACCACTCCCAGGTCACCGGGTAGCCATCCCATCGCATCCTATAGGGCGTGATTGCTGCTGCCTGGCGCAGGGTGTTAGATGCTCCGTCATTCTGACCCCATGGACTCTTTGTTAGATGCTCGACTCTTTGTGACCCTATTGATGTAGCCCTCCAGGCTCCTCAGTTTATGGGATCCTCCAGGCAAGAATACTGGAGTGGGTTGCCTTACCCTCCTCCAGAGGATCTTTCTAATCCAGTGATTGAATCCACATCTCCTGCATTGCAGGCAGATTCTTTACGTCCAAGCCTTTGCCCTGGTGCAAAGGGCAGTGTTCACTGAAAGCAAACCATCAGGTTGGTGTGAACAGCTCACAAACCACAACAGGAAGTGCCTCACACCACTGGGAACAAACACTGTGGACATTTCCTTGATAGAAAACGAAGGGAGAGTGTTAACCTCGTACCAGACATTTGTACCAAATGGCTAGATGTAGAAGTAAGAAGCGAAGTTATTTCTTTCAAGTTTAGTTGTTTGCTTTCCATTTACTCTGATGTAATTCCCCTAGTACATGTACACGTGTCCGCAGGCCTGCAGTGGAGGAGACCCACCCTCAGCGGTCTTCGTTTGGTTGTGCACCCGGCAGGCAGCATTGTGACCACTGTCCCCTGTGACTTATCTGGCCTCACTCCAGGATCTCATCAGGCCCCTCACTGCTGAAAGAGCACGGGCCCAGTGCCTGGCATAGGGACCTGACTGGACAATCTCGATGCCATTTTCACAGCCAAGCACACTGAATTTACATTTCTTTTGTTTGTTTGTTTTTGCATAAGGCTGTTTCATTTAACATATTCTAAAATCAGGGTTAAAAAGCCCAGGTCGGTGGGGGTGGGGGGTGGGAGGAGTGGTGGTGATGGTTAATTTATTTATCCCTGAGTTTGGTTCTCCGAAGAACAAAGTCTAACACAAAGTGTTACACGCTAGCAGCTTTCAAAAGGTGGTTTCAGGAAGTAGAAAGAAATGGGGAGGCTGAGACATGAGGAAGAAAAAGATAAGGGAGTAGGGCTTCCCTGGTAGCTCAGTGGAAGAGAACCTGCCTCCCAGTGTAGGAGACATGGGTTCGATCCCAGGTTCAGGAAAATTCCACACAGAGTGGAACAGCTAAGCCTGTGCGCCACAACTACTGGGCCCACAGATCACAAATACTGAAGCCCACACACCTTACAGGTCACGCTCTGCAACAGGAGAAGCTACTTAAATGAGAAGCCTGAGCGCCGCAACTAGAGAAAAGCCCAAGCAGCAACCAAGACCCAAGCACAGCCAAAAATAAAGAAATAAATATATATTTTTTAAAGAGGAGGGACTGAAGCAAATGAAAACTGGTTATTTCATGGGTACCTGGAGCAGTCTTTCTGGGGACCATCTATAGAATCATGTAGAATGCACCTTAGAACTGGCCACTTGACCAACAGGGCGTTGGGACATTTTTGTACCGATTCCCACCTTCCTTCGATTAAAGGTTTCTCCTGGGAATGTCTACCCATGCCCCCCAGCCTAACTGGGCTGTGCTCGTGTGGACTGCGTAAACTCTGGTGGCTCTTGGAGAAACTCCAAGATAGAAAAACCAAGAGAAGCTCAGGAGGTTGCGGTGTTCTTGCCTGCAAAGAACAGTCCATTATAGCCTCAAGACGAAGCTGGGGAGTGCAAATGTATCAACTTCTCTCATTCAAAAGAAAAATAAAGGAAAGAAAACAATAGATTTAATGTACCGTACACAAATACCTACAGTACAGGGCATCAAAGATGTGAAGAAAATGGGCACTGAAGGGGGAAAAAAAAAACAGAACAAAATTTCCCTCTGGTCTTCCTAGCAGCCAGTGCAAGGAGAATGTGACTCTCTTTGGAGATGAGGCCTTTAAGGAGGTAATTAAATATAAGGGTGGGCCCTAATCCAATGTAACTGGTGTCCTTACAGGAAGAGGGGACTGGGACACAGATAGAGGGACGACCGCGTGAGAACACGGTGAGGAGGCAGCCAAGTGCAAGCCAAGGAGAGAGGCTTCAGGGAAACAGACCTGCAGGCCTGGACGTCTAGTCTCCAAAACTGTAAGAAAACCAGATTTTAGATGTTCAAGTCACTGAGTCTATGTGACGTTGTTATGGGTTACTGAGCTGTGGAGTGCGCTGGGTCATGGGATCTTAACCTCCCTGATTGAGCTGTTGGTGGGAGGCCACCGAGGGCTCCTGACCCTACTGAGGCCTGACTGCAGGTTCACCATCGACCCACGGAGCTGAGTCATCAAAGCCTCTACTCCGGGGATGTGCACCCAAAGACATGGAGAGGGAACACTGTTTATGCACGCTGGGTACTAGGAGTTCCAACAGACTTGAGGCTAGAGTGGACATTTGGGGGCCATGAGAAAATTAATCCGTTGGTAAAAGAAGCTGAGGTGCAGAGAGAAGAGGGAGAAGATGGGTAGAAGCAGAGATGAAACACAGTCCCTAAGATATGGAGAGAGATAAGATAGAAGATATCCCTGACTCCTTCAGTGGGCAGAGGTTGGTGATGGGGGGATGGACTGAGAGTTTGGGATTAGCAGATGCAAACTATTATATGCAGAATAACAAGGTCCTGCTGTACAGCACATGGAACTATATTCACTATTTTGTAATAAACCATAATGGAAAAGAATATGAAAAAGAATGTATATATATGCATAATGGACTCACTTTGCTATACAGCAGAAATTAACGCAACACTGTAAATCAACTATATGTCAATAAACTAAATTTTTAAAAAAGATATTCATGACTCCTAAAGACTTCACTTCCCACATGCCTAGATTCATTTCCTGTTTCTGGAATACCCCTGATGTACAGATTTTTGTTTGCAAGTTTTAAAGTCCATTTTATTATAAGCTTTTGAACTCTTAACTCCAACATGGCTGGTTAATTTTGTGGAGAAATTAGAAACTACAACCATACACATGTTTTTAATGCAGTATACAATGTGATACAAGTCTATCTTCTGTTTTTCATATAAAACTTTCAATAAAATATTTTACAGCAAATTAAAAAAAAAAAAACTCTCTGTAATTTTATAGTAAACTGCCTGGGATGGAGCACCTAATCCTTAAACTGACTGAGAAGGATATGCAGGAAAAGGATGATTTAGCAAGAAAATGGAGAAATCAAAGACCTAAAGTTCACGATGAGGTTGGGAAGGGGAGGAGTGGGAGTGGCTGAGTGACACGTTCTCCCTATCAGCCCAACCGGCTCTGTACATCTAGGCATGATAGCGTTCCATTAGCCCACAATCAATCCAATATGCTAATAACCCTTACAAAGGTATTATTGTCTTACAGGCAAATCTTTTACTTCAAAAAAGACAAATCAGAAAGATATTTTGGAATTAAGTGTTTATTCAGTCTCAAAATCAGGCCACTGATACTGTCCTTTCTTCTAACAGTGGCATTCATCTTGTCCACACTTCCTGGAGCTGGTCAGCCCCCATCTGGTTGGTCTATATGGGTCCCTCCAATGTCCACTGAGCCATATCTTCCATCCTGCATGGCTGTTAATTACCTGGAAGGGGCTGAAGTATTACCAGCATTGTGCATGCATGCGTGTGAAGTCACTTCCGTCATGTGCGACTCTCTGTGACCCCATGGACTGTAGCCCACCAGGCTCCTCTGTCCATGGGATTCTCCAGGCAAGAATACTGGAGTGGGGTGCCATTTCCTTCTCCATACCAGCATTGTGGCGCAAGTCAAATGCAGGGGTACAGTGGTTGGTTCACACCCTCCAGTCTAGACGTCAGGGTGGGGTGCCATCCTCAGCACTCGTCTAGTGCTTGCATCATTTTCCCCCATGGCATTAACACCCTCCTTATGCTTTATATTTTATAGCTTGCTGAGTAGGACTTGCTCTATGACTAGACTGCAAGCTCAGTGAGGACAGGACTTGGCCTGAAGTCTGTGCTCCCTAAACATTTATTGACTTAAAACAGAGAGCTCTGTCCCCAGCTGTGAGCCAGAAGATAATAAGGTTGTCTGATTCCTCAGTGGGAATTCCACAGTTATCAGAATGTCATTTCTGGGGCTTCCTTGGTGGCTCAATGATAAAGAATCTGCCTGCCAATGCAGGAGACACAGGTTCAATCCCCGATCGGGGAAGATCCCACATGCTGAGGAGCAACTAAGCCCATGCCCCACAACTATTGAGCCCACGTGCCACAACTACAGAAGCCCGTGCACTCTAGAGCCCTCTGCAACAAGAGAAGCCATCGCAATGAGAAACCCTCACCCGGCAACTGGAGAGCAGTCCCCGCTCACGGCCACTAGAGAACAACCCACACAGCAACGAAGACCCAGCACTGCCCAACATAATGAATAAAATTGGAAAAGAATGCCGTGTCAGTATCCCTACATTGCGTCCTCTCCTCCATTCAATGCATTCGCCTCAAGTCTTAAAGAATCCACAAAAAGAGACAGCAGCAACCACAGTTTGTTTATCGGCTCTGAAACGTGAAGGTACTTTGTGGTTATGAGGCAGTAACTCTGGCATTGTTCTGATTGGAAATGGTGACAAGAAGGCAGTGATTAGTTCTCCTTGCTGCCCCAGGATTTCCTTCATGATCAGTGGTGTGGCCACTTTCCCTGTCACTATCAAATGTTGTGAGGCCCTTTTGCTCTGGGAGTTATTCCAGTAGGAAGTAGAGGAGGGGCATATTTGAGCCCACCTCGATTTATCAACCTGGATTTCCAGTAGAAAATGGGTCAGGTTTCACGCCATTGAGAGACTGTTTTCCCTGTAGCCCCTGCTGTGTGCAGGTGGCTTCTTGCGGTCTATCCTTGACCTGGGCAGGCACGGTGAGCCACCAGGGCATGCCATAAATGGAAAGCGGCCTGATCGGTGGTACTGAACATCCACTTGGGGATAAAGATTGACTACAGAAAATGTAATCATCTTTAAATTCCCAGTTCTTTAATTATGCATAAAATCACACAGGACTGGGCTGGTTTGTCTTCATGAGAGCTATGGAGGAAAAGTTTGCTAACAAAACAAATAGATTAAACAAAAACGCAGGCGGCATGTTCAGACATCTTAGGGAAACCTTTTTTTAGGCCTTTTAGCAAAGGCTGTATGTAAGTCAACAATGAGTTAGAATATTTACCTACTGAACTTTGTTTTGTTAGACAAGGAAAAAAAATCTTTTTTGGTCTTAGTCACAGTGGAAGAAAAGGGAGTTCTTTTAGGTAAAGGTGGCTGTGGGACTCTGCAAGCTCAAATGTCCTCTTAGCACTCTACTCTCTCCAGGGCCAGTTTTGGCCCCTCAAGCATGTCTGCAGAGACCTAGGAGACCAGTTTGAAAGCCATCAGTCCGACAGGTGTGAGCTCTATTTGGAGCATTTGATGAGAAAGTAGAGGTACTGTGCATGCTTTGTAGGAACAAGATCGTTTCTGAATGAAACATAGTCTCAAACCAAGGCTTTTCTTTCACCAGAGACTTATCCTCATTCAAATATCCTTTGCAATTAGACCAAACAATCGCTTGGAGCGCTTCAAATAAACCAATTACAGAGAACATGTCGTAGAGACAATGGCCTGGGCTGCAAGTGATCACAAATTCTTAGAAGCACAGCAAACAGAAGGATGGAGTTTACCCGAGTCTGTGCCCCGGTCAGGAAAGGAGGCCAGAGTTAGGAGGTTTGAAATGGTTATTCCCGGGAGCCAACATGAATCCATTTTCAAAGGCACTCCGACAACCAGGAGTATGGAGCAACATCACAAGGGACAGCTGCTGCCAGCATGCCTGTGCTGGGTACCCCCTGGAGGCTTCTCCAGATGACATGGCCCCAGGACTGGAGGCTGAAGTCCAGCAAGGTAGTGCCTCTAGCCAAGAAGCTCACACACACCCATGCCTGGATTAGCCACCCAGGCTGGAGTGCCCGGCAGCACAGACCAGGGACCCAGGTCTGGTTGCTCTCATTCAGGCTTAAGGGTCAGAAGCAACAATGAGAGGGACAGAATGGCCAGCATTCCCAAGGAGCTGCTGTGGCCAATGACCCTTCCATCCTCCCGTCTCCATGTGATCACCAGGAGTTACCATTAATCTGCTCTGGAAGATCGGTGGGTTTAAGTGGGCAAGGATGCTCAGGGGTTGGTATTATTTAACTAACTCTCCCATTCTCTGTGTATTAGGGTGTCTGCTCCTTAAAAGCAGGGCATGTGCCTTCTTCCTTCTGTTCCCCCAGGAAACACTGTGTTGGGTGTTCGATGTATGTTTGAGGATAAGTGGAAGGGTGGGTGAGAAGTAGGGCAGGAATGTGGGCAGGGACACCAATGACTCTAGATTTGTGATTTGAGTCCTTCGGCAGAGATCAGCCTTTCGGGCCACCTTCGGAAGCTGATGGTACAGAGTCCCAGCAGCAGCAGCCCTCACCTGCCTTGGTCTTCGTGCTCGCTCTGCTGCTTTGATTACCCACTGCTCCCATCACAAAGAAAGGCAGCAGCAAGCCTTCCAGATTCCCTTGCTGGTGAGCTGCAGCTCCCTTTCTTTCTGTTTCTAAATAAGCCCATCTGTGTCATGTAGATCTCACCCATAACTGATATCATATGACATTTGTCTTTCTCTGTCTGATTTATCTCACTTAGCAAACATCTCTAGCTCTATCCATGTTGCTGCAAGTGGCTCTATTTCATTCTTTTTTTATGACTAACATTCCATGGACCACTTTTTTTCTCCACGCCTCTGTCGATGGACATGCAGGTTTTCTCCATGTCTTGGCTATTGTGAATAGTGCTGTGATGAACACTGAGGTGCATGTATCTTTTCTAATTAGAGTTTTCTCCAGATATACACCCAGAAGCAGAATTGCTGGATCATAAATATGTTTCTTAAGTTTTTATTAAGCTATTGAAGTTTCTCATCTCTCATGTTCTGAATGTCATTTATAGGTTGGAAAAATCCACTCTTTGTCCCATAGAATTTCCCATTTTTAAAAAAAATTGGGCCTCTTTCTTCTTTATTAATGTTGTTTCATTCATCTGTGCTCGGTGCCTCGGTTGTGTTGGACTCTGTGCGACCCCATGGACTGCAGCCCAATAGGCTGCTCTGTCCATGGGATTTTCCAGGCAAGAATATTGGAATGGGTTGCCATTTCCTCCTCCAGGGGATCTTCCCACCAAGGATTGAATCCACGTCTTCTGCATCGGCAGGCAGGCTCTTTACCTCTGAGTCACCTGGGAAGTCCCAAATGTTGTTTAGTATGTTCATCTATCTCTTGAATTTCCTGTAAACTGGTAGTTATATCCAGATGCTTGATTAAATCCAGGGTTAATTATTTCTGACAGTAAAACTTCTACAGGAATGTTCTTGTATATTTCCAACTGCATTATATGAGGAAACACATCATGCCACAGCAACTTCTTAGCTCACATCCTTACTAAATTATAAAGTTTCTTCAACTTTATACACTTTTCTTGAATCACCATCTGGCCCTACTTGTAGGTTCTTAGCATTGACTTTAAGTTTTTACCCCAGACCCATGATAAACCACTGGGGACTCCCAGTAACTGAACCACCTTGAGATCAGCAGGTATAACACAGGACTTGTCCTTAAGTTTCATTTATTATCCATGTTGTTGCTATTTAGTTGCCCATCCATGTCTGACTCTGCAACTCCATGGACTGCAGCACACCAGGCCTCCCTCACCATCTCCTAGGGTTTGCCCAAGCTCATGTCCATTGCATCAGTGATGCCATCCAGCCATCTCATCCTCTAATGCTCTCTTTTCCTTCTGCCCTCAATCTTTCCCAGCATCAGGGACTTTTCCAATGAGTCCAGTGAAGCTCCAAAATACTGGAGCTACAGCTTCAGCATCAACCCTTCCAATGAATATTCAGGGTTGATTTCCTTTAGGATTGACTGATTTGATCTCCTTGCTGTCCAAGGGACTCTCAAGAGTCTTCTCCAGCACCACAGTTTAAGGGCATCAATTCTTTGGCTCTCTGCTTTCTTTCTCCAGCTCTCACAACCATATAAAACCATGGCCTTGACTATATGCACTCTTTTCGGCAGAGTGATTTCTCTGCTTTTCAACACACCATCTAGAGGCCATATTAATCACTATAACCATGCTTTGACTTTTAACCTCTGGAGCCACGACAAAGTTCTGCTTGGAATGAAATAGTGGCATTGAACCAGGTGCTTATGTTACACGCTTGTCCCCAGAGCAGTTAGGAGTCAGCCACATTCTTATAAACAAAGCAACTGCATTCACAAATGTAAGTTACTGATACCAATAAACGACTTGTAAGCTTGCATGCTTTGCTTAAAAATTCCCTGCTATATCTAAACAAGTTTGCTTAACTTGATTAACAGAATTCCTAGTTGCACTTGTTGTTGCAATCGTGTCTGACTCTTTGTGACCCCATGAACTGTACCACGCCAGGCTTCCTGGTTCCTCACCAGTCCAGGAGTTTGCTCCAATTTATGTCCACTGAATCAGTGATGCCATCCAATCATCTCATCCTCTGTCTTCCCCCTCTCCTCTTGCCCTCAATCCTTCCCAGCATCAGGATATTTTCCAATAAATCGGCTCTTCACATCAGATGGCCAAAATATTGGAGTTTCAGCTTCAGCATCAGTCCTTCCAATGAATATTCAGGGTTGATTTCCTTTAGGATTGACTAGTTTGATCTCTTCGCTGTCCATGGGACTCTGAATAATCCTCTTTAACACATTGCACTAATAAATACTTACTTACTGTCCTGGAACTCACAACTATAGTTTTGGGAACTAGATCCAAAACTGTCGCCCATCCTGCTAAGACTTTGGTTGGAGTCTCCAGAAATTCAGGCAGATTCTCCAGGACTTGGGCTTCTCTTGTAGATCAACTGGTAAAGAATCCACCTGCAATGAAGTAGCGGAGAAGGCAATGGCACCCCACTCCAGTAATCTTGCCTGGAAAATCTCATGGACGGAGGAGCCTGGTGGGCTGCAGTCCATGGGGTCGCGAAGAGTCAGACACGACTGAGTGACTTCACTTTCACTTTTCACTTTCATGCATTGGAGAAGGAAATGGCAACCCACTCCAGTGTTCTTGCCTGCAGAATCCCAGGGACGGGGGAGCCTAGTGGGCTGCCGTCTATGGGGTTGCAGAGAGTTGACACGACTGAAGTGACTTAGCAGCAGCAGCAGCGATGAAGGAGACCCTGATTTGACTCCTGGGTTGGGAAGATCCCCTGGAGAAGGGATAGGCTACCCACTCCAGTATTCTTGGGCTTCCCTAGCGGCTCAGCTGGTAAAGAATTCGCCTGCAATGAGGGAGAATTGGGTTCAATCCCTGGATCGGGAAGATCCCCTGCAGAAGGGAATGGCTACCCACTCCAGTATTCTGGTCTGGAGAATGCCATGGCCTGTATATCCACGGGGTCACAAAGAGTCAGACACTACTGAGCGACTAACACTTTCACTTTCAAGGACTCCGTTGGAATCTGGAGCCCCCAAGGGAATGGACTATCAGGCACTGGAAGGGAATGCTTGCCAATAACTCCCAAGTCAGATCACTTTTGCAGATGAAACTGGTGCTGTTTATCATACTGAGATTGGCACTCCTAGAGTCATCCCTGATCTGGGCCCTGGACTTGGCTCCAGGGCTAAGCAGGAGGTTGAATCCAGAGCAAACTTCTGGAGCAGGGCCACGCTGTCACAATCCACTGATGAATCCACCAGCAGGTTTCCAGGGCCCTGCCCCAGGTCCTGGGGCAAGTAATCTCCATGGCTCAGTTTTTCCATTATCACACGGATAACAGCAGCCCACACTGGAGAAGCGATTTTAAGAGCAGCACCAGAGTGTTTACCAACACAGCACTCACAATTCCCTGAGCCCAGATGCTTCCATCCACCATGGAGTTTTATCTCCTGATCTCAGGTCAGGAAAACACTCACTCCTCAATGGCTTCATCGGCTCCCCCAGCTTCCAGCCTGAGAGAAACAGAGTCGATGGGAAACTGCTGGAGAGGCCAGCTGTGCAACACTGAACAACTGTCTTTGTGAGAGAGGAAAGCTGTGCTGGGCAGTGGCTGATGGGCCTGTGTGGTGGAATTCTTCTCTTTTGAACCAGACTGAGCCTTGCTCCTTTCTGGCAGGCGGACGGCCCCCCTCTTCCAAGTACGCAGGAAAGTTCTGTTTGGACAAGCACACACATTCTTTTTTCAAAAGCCACAGAGGCAAACGCCTTTGTTGCAGACAGACCAACTCCCTTCCAGCCTGGGAGGTGAAAACCCTTTCATGAGCCACACAATGGGAGCAGCCCTGAGCTGGCTGATGCAGGCCCCCGAAAAGTACATAACTTCCATTCTGTGGCTTCCACACACAGAATGTCCTTCCCCTCCCCAATCCAAAGGCTGGAGGGGCTGTTTGTCCGGCACTGGGCCTGGAGGGAGCAGAGGGTTGGCAGGAGTCATGAGGCATTTTTCTGTGGGCTTTGGTTTCCTGGCCAGTTGAACTCGGCCAGTGATTGTCCCGAGGTTCTGCCAGATAAAACAAGGAGAGCGCTTTTCTAGATGCGGGTGACTGGGGGAGGCAGGGGGAGGGGAGGGAAGACACAAGCAGAATTGGGGAAGGGGCAGCCAAATCCCTGCCAGGGCTCAGGAGACCCCTCACTGAGCAAGGGCTCTGGCTCTGCCCCCTGGAATGGCCTCCAGAGACCCTGCCCTCCAGGCGAATGCCTGGCACTCAGGCCATACTTCACCCTGGCACAGGGCCCTAATCGTAGCACCCCTTGTGACCAAAAGTCAAACTAGCCTTTTCCGTGAACTAATCCTGCTTGTGATACTCAGTACTCTGAGCAGTCGGCCCTACGCAGGTGCAGTCTGGAAGGCTGCGGCTTCCCTGAGAGGGCATCAGGGATGGTGTAAGACACTACCCACTTCCAGAGTCTCTCTCTGCACTGCTCATCCACTGTGCTTGAACTTCCTACACATGGAACCACTGATCAGAAGTCACTGAAGCATCTTCATGGGGTAAGGAGGAGAGGATGGGATGAATGGAGAGAGTAGCATGGAAACAAATACACTAACATATATAAAACAGATAGCCAGTGGGGATTTGCTGTATGATGCAGGGAACTCAAACCAGGGCTCTGTGACAGCCTAGAGGGGTGAGGTGGGGTGGGAGGTGGGAGGGAGGCTCAAGAGGGAGGGGACTTATGCATACCTATGGCTGATGCATGTTGATGCATGGCAGAGACCAGCACAATACTGCAATTATCCTTCAATTAAAAATAAATGAATTTTAAAAATCATCTTCAAAAATTCTATTTAATGTTTGCAAACAATGCAACTGACAAGGGCTTAACCTCCAAAATACACAAACAGCTCAAGCAACTCAATAACAAAGAAACAAACAACCCAATCAAAAAATAGGCAGAAGATCTCTGAAGAAGACATATGCATAGCCAATAGGCGCATGAAAAGACGTTCAACACCGCTAATTTCAGAGGGATGCAAATTAAAATTAGAATGAGGTATTCGCTCACACTGGTCAGACTTGCCATCATCAGAAAGTCTACAAATAAATGCTGGAGAATGTGTAGAGAAAAAAGAACTCTCCTACACTGTTGGTGGGGATGTAAATCAATACAGCCACCTTGGGGAACAATACGCTGCTGCTGCTAAGTCACTACAGTCGTGTCCAACTCTGTGAGACCCCATAGATGGCAGCCCACCAGGCTCCCCTGTCCCTGGGATTCTCCAGGCAAGAACCCTGGGTGGGCTGCCATTTCCTTAAAAAACTAAAATGGAGTTACTATATGGTCCTACAATCTCACCCCTGGGCATATATCTGGAGAAAATTATAGCTTGAAATGATACATGCACTCCAGTGCTCATTGTAGCAGTATTTGCAATAGCCAAGATATGGAAGTGACCTAAATGTCCATTGACAGATAAATAAATAAAGAATATGTGATATACCTACACACACACACACACACATATATATATATCCATCTACAATGGAATATTACTTAGTCATCAAAAAGAATGAAATACTGCCATTTGCAGCAACATAGATCAACCTGGAGATTATTATAGTAAGTGAAGTAAGCCAGACAAAGACAAATATGATGTGATATCACTCATATATAGAATCTGGGAATTCCTAATAGCTCAAGAGGTGAAGAATCCACCCGCAGTGCAAGGGATACAATTTCAATCCCTGAATCAGGTAGACCCCCTGGAGAAGGAAATGGTAACCTACTCCAGTATTCTTGCCTGGGAAATCCCACAGAGGAGCCTGGCAGGCTACAGTCCCTGGGGTTGCCAAGTGTCAGACATGACTGAGCACGCAAGTTCATTATACAAATGAGCTTATTTACAAGACAGAGACTCACAGAAACAGAAAACAAACTTACAGATACTAAAGGGGGAAGGAGAGGTGAGGTGGGATAAATTAAGAGGTTGAGATTAATATATATACACTACAGTATATATAAAACAAGTAATCATCAAGGTCCTACTGTATAGCTCAGGGAACTATATTCACTATCTTGTAAAACCTATTATATAAAGGAAAGACTGTGAAAAAGAATAGAAGTATAATGCATAACTGATTCACTTTGCTGTACACCTGAAACTAACACAGCATTGTAAATCAACTCTATTTTAATGTTTTTTGAAGTTCTATTTGAGAGGCACGTATAAAGTTCACTATTATGCTGTAATTAAAATACATAAATAGGGACTTCCCTGGTTCACTGGTTAGGAATTCACTTGCCAGTGCAATTCAGCTGCCAGAGACATGGGTTTGATCCCTGATCCAGGAAGATCCCACATGTAGTGGGGCAACTGAGCCCCCGCACCACAACTACAGAAGCCCTCTCAGCCTAGAGACCATGCTCTGCAGCAGAGGAGCCGCGCCATAAAGAGCACACCCTTGCCCACCTCCACTAGAGAAAGCCCGGGTACAGCAATGAAGACCCAGGGCAGCCAAAACTAAACAATTTAATCAAGTACTTTCTAAACAGTACTTATAAAAAAATACATAAATAGATATAGGCAAATTACAAAATATATGTAGACTAACTCCCCTGGGAGTTAAGTGGCTCCTAAACTAGTGTCCTCCTCTTAACTGAATGGCTCCTCCTCGCCCCTTTTCTTAAGGAGAAGCTGCACCTGTTTGAGAGCAAAGCCAAGGTCTGCTCTGGGACCTCCTCCTCCTCTGCTGCCCTGGTTCTGTGTTCCTCTCACTTCCTCAGAGTGAAGACCCTGCTTCCACATCAGTCTCAACACACCCACACCGGATTGACCATTTCCTCATACCTGAGCTGAGGAATTACAGGCGGAAGTTGTTCAGTGTCCAGTATTTAAAGCATGGAGACTTTCTGTCTTGGTTACAATTCAGCACTTCTATTTCCGTTGCTCTGTTACTTTGGTACCTAAGTGTGACTGCATAGCTATGTGAAATGTTGACAAACCAGGAGGAATTCTTTTCTCCTGAAATATAAGAGCTCTGTGTTACTTTTTTTCCCCAAGATGTCTTTGAGGTCTTCCTGGGCCTGTGTTCAGCCCTGCAGAGTGAGCAGGGTGAGGGTTCCTGCTGGGCAGGAAGAGGATTGTTATGAAGCCTCTTCACTGCCAAACGGATTCTGATCACTCACACCCTTTCCCCTGTGGTCACGGGAGGTCTCCCACTATCGAATACCCTTTGGGCTCTTAGAGTTTTTCTCTGACCACAAAGTGTGGCTTTGCTGGTACTTGTTGTTTCATTACTTCACTTTCGTTAAGTCTAAATCATGCGGATTGTCCTCTTGCCTCCCAGGTCTTTCAAGCCCAAACTGAAGAGGATTTGAAATCCAGGGCTTAGGATCAATGGAGAGAGGAAGATCCAGGCTTCTGAGCCATTCCTATCTCTAGGTAAATGCATAAAATGAATGAAACAAACAAACCTATATAGTAGGAAGCTTAAGGTTTCCCACTGATTTTTACTTTCCTTTTTTAATGAAGGAAGGGTAAGGAGGGAAGAAGTGTGAGGTGCACCAGAAGAAACGGGCAGAAGGCTGGGTGTTACCACTTTGGGCCAGAACCACTGGTGCAGATGGCCTGGCAGGAGCAGCGAGGGACGCGAACCACACTGGCCAGAGCGCAGCCCCAGCCTCCGGACACTCGGTAAACCATGCTGGCAGCCCCAGCCAGCCTCACCCGGGAGACTAGGCCAAAGGTGACCTCAGGGAGTGATCAAGTTCAAGGTGAGGCTTCTTAGTGTGGGCACAAGTCCCAGAGACAGGAAGAGAGCCAAAATCACAGATAGAGGCAAGGGCTAGGAGCCTGGAAGCTGGAGCCAACACCAGGCAAGAAGGACCCTGGTTACATGGGCATTCTCAGTGGAACTTTCTCCTTAACAGCCCAGCTGTGGACGGGGAGAGCTGGGTCCAAGGAAGGGAGAGAGAAAGCATATTCTAGCAGATAAGGCTGGGCACAAGGAGGGTTTCAGGTCATGCTTTATGAATGATTTAACATTCAAAGCCTGACATTTTTAGCCTCTTGCAGCTTTCTAGGAGTATGTGCCCTGTATTCTGTAGCTGTCCCATGACTGCTTGGCCAGCCTTGAGTCAGACAAGGACAGTGACTGTCAGTGTGACAGCACATGAACTTGTGGCACATATCCTGCATCCCAAGTGCCCTCCAGGACCAGGGCATTATTCCCCTAACCAAGGTCTGTCTCGCTCTTCCTCCGCCATGTTTCCAAACCTCACTTATTTATTCAGTAAATAATTGTTAAACAAATCATGCTTCCAAGGTGAGGCAGTGGTAAAGAAACCACCTGCCAATGCAGGAGAAGCAAGAGATGATGGTTCTCCTCTTACACTATAGGTGGGAAGGAAAACTAGTACAGCCACTATGGAGAACAGTGTGGAAATTCCTTAAAAAACTGGAAATAGAACTTCCATATGTCCCAGCAATCCCACTGCTGGGCGTACACACCGAGGAAACCAGAATTGAAAGAGACACATGTACCCCAATGTTCACTGCAGACTGTTTACAATAGCCAGGACATGGAAGCAACCTAGATGGCCATCAGCAGACAGATGGATAAGAAAGTTGTGGCATATATACACGATGGAATATTACTTGGTTATAGAAAAGAATGCATTTGAGTCAGTTCTAATGAGGTGGATGAAAGTGGAGCCTATTATACAGAATGAAGTAAGTCAGAAAGAAAAACACCAATATAGCATATTAATTGGAGAAGGCAATGGCACCCCACTCCAGTGTTCTTGCCTTGAGAATCCCAGGGATGGGGGAGCCTGGTGGGCTGCCGTCTATGGGGTTGCACAGAGTCGGACACGACTGAAGCGACTTAGCAGCAGCAGCAGCAGCATATTAATGCCTATAAATGGAATTTAGAAAGATGGTAACAACAACCCTATATGCAAGATAGTAAAAGAGACACAGATATAAAGAAGAGACTTTAGGATTCTGTGGGAGAAGGCGAGGGTGGGATGATTTGAGAGAATAGCATTGAAACATGTATATTACCATATGTAAAACAGATGACCAGTCCAAGTTCAATGCATGAAGCAGGGCACTCAAAGCCAGTGCATGGGGACAACCCAGAGGGAGGGGGTGGGGTCATGGAGGAGGGGAAAAGAGACACAGATATAAAGAAGAGACTTTAGGATTCTGTGGGAGAAGGCGAGGGTGGGATGATTTGAGAGAATAGCATTGAAACATGTATATTACCATATGTAAAACAGATGACCAGTCCAAGTTCAATGCATGAAGCAGGGCACTCAAAGCCAGTGCATGGGGACAACCCAGAGGGAGGGGGTGGGGTCATTCAGGATGGGAGCATATGTACACCTGTGGCTGATTCTTGTCAATATATGGCAAAAACCACCAAAATATTGTAAAGTAATTAGCTTCCAATTAAAATAAATATTTTTTTTTTTTAATGAGAGAGATGCCAGTTCGATCTCTGGGCTGGGAACATCCCCTGGAGTAGGAAATGGCACCCCACTCCAGTTTTCTTGCCTGGAGAATCCCATGCAGAGGAGCCTGGTGGGCTACAGCCCATGGGGTTGCAAAGAATCAGACATGACTGAGAACACACAAAAACGATTACAGTATGCCTTGTGCCATGCTAGACAGAATTGGTTCCTTAGAGTCTGGTATGGATTTCAGAGAGTAGAGAGGCAAAAAAAATTACAAACTATTTCCAATTACCATCATCGCTTTGAAGATAAAAAAAACAGGATGCCATGAGAAGAAAAGTGGGGTTATCTACTTTGGAATGAGAAATCCATGAAGATTCCCCTGGCGGAGTGGCATTGAAGCTGTGCCCTGAATGAAGAACAGGAGTGGGAGAGAACTCGTGTGGGCAGAAGGAAGAGCATATATGGAGGTGGTGAGTCAGGGAAGGAGCTGGAGGCATCACAGAACCCAGGCAGGCTGGGCACGTCGTCACAGTGGTGACAAAAGGCAGGAGCAGAAATGCAAATGGAAACTCGCAGGAGCTCTGTCAAGCGTCCGTTAGTCACCTCTGCTGACATCCCATTGGATAAAGCAAGTCACATGGCTGGGTGCAGACAAAGCGGGAGGTCATCAGAGGCCATGGCAAAGTGTGTGACTACAGGAAAGGGTGAGGAATTCAAGCCACGCAATTCCTCCCACGGGTGGGCCCACTTTACCACACCTGCATTCTTCTTGTTTTGCTTTTTGGAAAAGGAGGAGAGCTCATCTCATTAGGAATTTAGTCTGATCTAATGTTTGAGGACCACTGATGATTTTTCCTTTATATATTTTAAATTTACACACCAGAAATCCACTTTTGCAGTACAGTTCTATGATCTTTAACATGTGCGCGGACTTGTGTAACCACTACCACAAAAAATATACACGATAGTTCCATCACCCTTGAACATTTCCTGAAATCACTGCTCTTTTGAGAGCTCAGGTCTGGATGCTACATCCCAAAGAAAACTGGTGGCTTTGGATGAAGAACGTTAAAGCTTTGACAGTACCTCTGGAGTGTTCTGGAGCTTCCCTGCTAGCTCGGATAGTAAAGAATTTGCCTGTAGTGCAGGAGACCCGGGTTCAATCCGTGGGTTGGGAAGATCCCCTGACAAAGGGGATGGCAACCCACTCCATATTCTTGCCTGGAGAAGGCCCGTGGACAGAGGAGCCTGAAAGACTACAGTCCATGGGGTTGCACAGAGTCAGACATGACTGAGTGACTAACACTTCACTGGAGTATTTTGTAGTAAAAATGGAGATTCAGCAGAGAAAATGCCCTAGTTGAAAGGGTAAGCCAAGTCAGAGGGATCTCAACTGGAAGAGCTCTCCACTCCACCAATTTACAAAAGATACTAAATCCCTGATGGGTTTGAGTGCATTTTCAAAGGGAGAAAAAGAGAGAGCAAGCTAGGACAAGAGCCCAAGTCTCTTGCTCAGTTCAGTGTTCCTTCTGCTGCTCTAAGTTTCTTTGGCCATTGGCCACTCACCTCCTTTATCGTGTTCATCTCTGCCTTTTGTGTTTATTCTCTTATCATCTGGCCCAGTGGAAATGGGCTGGCCTCTCCGTGCTTTGTTTCCTTAATTTCTTTGGTGGAAGCTAAGGGCATTGTTTTTCTCCAAGGAACCCTATTTGGTGCTGAGTGATTTGAGGTGCCTCCCCTAGGTTTTGCAGAGGGAACAGGGTTTTAGTTCCTGGAAAATGTAATGCACAATTTGATCTTTGCTACTCTACTGAACTCCTACTGAGTTTGCATTTCCTTATCGCCTAGCTCTCCCAGCTGCCAGGTAATTTGATCTGGATTTGTCTTATCAGGCTGAGGCCAGCAAGCAGGTGATGAATGAGGGGCCAGGGATGCAGCTGTCTCTTCTTTGAAGCCATGGCATTTTTGGAAGGGACTGTATGTGTGTATTCGTGCATGTGCGCACGTGTGTGTGTGTGTGTGTGTGTGTGTGTGTAACAGTTGCTAGAACTGGAAGTAAAACTCACTCCTACTCTTCCTAGCCCAGGGGCTGTAGTGTTCTTTCCCTCCATTCCTTCCAACTCACCTAGGGTGACCCCTTCATCCTGAGGGTTCTTGGTGTTCGTGGGCTTCTGTGGTAGCCTGGTCACTGTGGCTCTCTTCCCAGAGGACAGAATTTCCCTGGCCTGACTTTGCTTGACATTAAAACAATCACTCACACTTAATAAACTGTGGTCAGATGCTCAAACCGAGTGTGGAATGGCACAGCAGGTGGATTATTCAACCTCCCAGAAGACAAGCCCTGCTAGTACGTGGGGGTGCTACCCCACGCAAGCTGGCTAGGTCTTGGGCTTCAGATGTGAGATTAAAGGATCAAGGAGAAGCTGTTGAGTCATGGCATCTGACCCACTTAAACCTGTTATACTCTCTCCAAGAATCTGATATGGCCTTTGAGAGGTACTGCCTCTGCATGTTATCTTTCCCACATGATGGCGGGGAGAAAGCCCTCTATTTCTGCTGGAATAAGAAACTAAGCAGTGAAAATCGTATCTAGACTAATGGACATCCAGACCCAGCCAAACAAAGCCCAGTGATGATGAAGCTACCAGGCCAATTCTATAATACTATCACTGCCACAGACGCCCTAGCAAGGTACTCAGTCCACCTACTTGACACCTCAGCATCCGTGTGCCATAAAACAAGTCAACCATCATTTAGGGGAGTCATTTCAAGGTTTCCCATCCCTGATCTCTGGCTCACTTTCCTTTGGCTGCTGTCACTAGGATGTCAGCACCCAAATTAGCAAGGCCCCAAACCCAAGGCAGCATCAACTGGACTGCCAGCCCAGCACATGACCTGCCCTGGGGGGCCGGCTGTGAGAGGCCTGCCTCAGCTGTCACCTTCCTGGGGCCGTCTACTTTCCCCAGACACGCAGAGCTGCCGAAAACAGCAGTCAGCGTCTCCCTGAGGAAGGAAAAGCAGAGGGCAAGGTCAGGTAAATACAGCGCCTGAAAAAGCTCTCCACTCCCCAACTCACATACATTGCTGTTATCTTATCCTGGCTTCAAGCTAAGGACCTCTAAATCCAGCCACTCTCTAAATCCAGCCACAACAGTAATACTGGGATGGCAGGGGAGAAATGTTCAGCCCGGAAACCACATCCTCTGCAGTGCCTCAGCCAGCACCGGGTGAAGGACACGGCGTTAAATGGAAAAGAAATTTGAATGACGAAGTGACGCGATGTCCGTCTCAGCTAATGATGGGCCAAAGCGGGTTTTTCATCACCGGCAAGGCAAAACTGCCAGGCCCAGGTCTGTGTTTAAAAGCTATTTCGGTGGCTTTAAGTCACCATCTCAGCTCAATATCTAAAACAAAGAGAATGAATTATGGAACAGGATGGAGGGAGCTTGTTAATTTTCTCACTGATGCACTGTGAAATGAAAGCTTTATTCTAAGAATGGGATATCCTTAGGGCTCTCTCTGGAGGGACGCTGACAAATCCAAACGTCCTTACTGTTTTCTTTATTGCCCCCCCTGACCCTGCACCCCCTCTTTATGGCTTTTTCAATACACATTTATAAAATATGTATATTTCATGGTATGTCTGTATCTATAGGGCTCAGGGAATTCAAGTTTGTGATTCTCTTTAGGGCTTCCTCGCCCATAAACTGTGCTTAGGTGATATTACTGATGAACACACACACACACTGGATTGTGTACAGCCTGTGTGTATCATGGAGACATTCGCACAGGCTGCTTGCTATTGTCCATGCTGGGGAGCTCCAGCCCATCTCCAATTGGAACCCAGTGAAATAATCATGATAATTTTGCCTTCATGTATCACCTTTCATCAGGAAGGATGAAAGGACTTCACAAACTCTGGGTTCCTCTTTGATCCAGGCTCGTATCTGGTGCACCAATCTCCATTGTGTATTCTGCCCCCACCCCCACAGACAGGCCTCCCAGGGACCATAATTGAACTTCCATATGCACAGCATTGAGAGGCTGGCCTGGCCTGAGAGCCTCCTGCAGGCTCCCAGGAAGGAGAGGGCAGCTTCCAGAGGGGCTGGGTGGCTGTTCTGCGTTTGCAACGGGGCAGGGACTACACACATGGGGAAAGGGGGGAAGGAATTCTCAACTGCAACTTTAGTGTTGAGACAGGGATGCTTAATGGCAGGTGGAAGAACATTCTAGGCAGCGGTAAAGCGAATCTCCAGAAGGTAGGTGTTGCCTAAGGCTCTGCTCTGAGCTGTCTTCTCATCCACACCCAGGATGTTAGCTATTAGCTTTATGGGAAGGACTTCGAAATATATATCCCAGGCTCAAACTCTCCCCTGGGTCTAGCCAGGCATCTCCGCTGTCTCCTGGGCATTTCCATCCACATATTTCACTGGAACTTCAAACTCAACTTCTACCAAATATAATGCATGATTTCTTCTTACTTTGCTCTCATAATAGCTCCCTTCCCTGACTTTCCTATATGTAGTCGCTGGAGTTAGAGTGAGCCGTGCATAAGTAAGTTAGTCAAGATCTTTGTTCCCATGGAGCTTGCATTTTGGAGAGAGGATGAGGAGGGGAGAAAGCAACAAACAAATGATATATATGATAATAAATGAAGATGAGAAGCGCTAGGAAGTGGTGAGTCAGGTGATGATAGGTTACGCGTATGGACCACCTTGGACAGCGATCAACAATGGCCTGTCTGGGGAGAGGATCACGGAGAAAAGCATTCCACGTGGAGGGAAGAGCAAGCACTGAGACCCCGAGGCAGTGACGAGATTTACCCCTCTGTGGAACAGACGAGATGCTGGGCTGCTGGGCCGTGGTTGCGGATAAACTGGAGGAGATGAGACGAGAGAAGTGAGCAGGGAGCAGACGAGGCAGGGTTGGCCACGTGGAGTTTGCATTTTGATCTGAGTACTGTTCCAAGCCAGAGGAGGGTTTCAGCACGGACGCTGGGAGCTGACGCCCCTTTGCTTCTGGCATCTCTCAGCTGAGCCTGTAAGTCACTCTGACTCTTCTCTGCATCGCACGCCTCTTGCTTTTCACATGGGCCGTGTCTGGCCGGGAAGGAGGATAAGGTTTTGGTAATCCTCCAGCTCCCCGCATCTCCCCTCAGGGCATTGGACAGAGTCCTCTGTGTTCAAAAGGACTGGCAGCCAAATGGAAAACAAAGCATCCCCTTTGTGATCACTGGGAAAGCACCAGATACCCCTCCGGCTGTGAATGCGGCTTAGGCTAGCAGACCAAAGCATAGTTTTCTCGTATTCTGAGAATTCAAACCTTGGGACCCACCTGCTCGGGCATGCCCACTGGAGGAGGGGGTGAGTGAGCGTGAGGCGGTAGGATGGAGACTGGCTGGTGCAACCACCTCCCAGGGCTGTCAGTGTTGGCTGCTAGAATCGCAGAATTGCAGCTGTTCCCTCTGGCCAAAGGATTCCCTCAGGAGGTTACACCTCCCCACGGGGGCAGTGGGCAAGCCCGTTACCTGCTGGCACGGGGTACAAAAGCTGGTCTCTTATCTCCAGGTGAGACAGGTCTGTCGTGCGGTTCCTGTTCTAGAGCTTCCCCAGGGATCCGGGTACAGCAGCCTGCAGCAGGCCACCCACTTGCTCTGTCCGGCTCCTTCTCTCCCTTCCCCTGGCAAAATCCTCTCAACAAGCCACATGCCCTTGATCACTATTTTATACTCTGCTTCCCAGGAAGGTAACTCAAGACAAGTGGCGATACAAGCCAGACCTTTTAGGAATCCAGGACTTAAGCTCTCTGCAAGATTCTTCATTCACCTATCTGCTTTAAATCCAGCAGCTGATAACAGAGAGTTGGACACAACTGAAGTGACTTAGCACGCACGTACGCACATTGATTCAACAAACGCTGAATCAGGTTGAGACAGGTTCGTATACTCAGGAATGTGAGAAACTTAATGGGCACAGCCCATGCCCTTGTGGAGCATACTAACGGGGAAATGTTGATGGTAGACGTAAACACATGCATGGGGTTACATGGTAGCCAGGCGGGTCTTCCTAGTAGTAATGAGACTGCTTGCCTCCAAGATCATATTTCCAGGATGACGGTGCAGTGGGAGGAACACTGCCACCAGCCATCAGCCTTTCTTTGGCTTTGGAAGCTGCTGGGATGTAACTGGGACTAGGGGCCGAAATGGCATTATTTAAGGCTCACTATCTCCCTTGAGCCGACTCTTATCAGTGAACCCACATGGGGAGGCGTGGTTAAAGGCAAGAGGACACTGCAGGAGGCCCCCTGAGTCACTCACATCTTGTTTTCCTAATTCTTTTACATTCTTAAAAGACTTGCTCTTTCTGGCCTTTCAGGAGTGTCGTCTACCCATAGCAGATATGGCTGCATCCCAAAACAATCTGGCCAGGATTTTAACCACAGGCCACAAAATGCCAAACAGTTTATGCCCAGCAGCTCATGGTGTGAGCTGAGATTCATGCTGCAGTTCCCATGATTGAAGGAGAACGTTTCAGCCATCCCTGGGCTCTTCTACGGTGGCTGTACCCTGCCAATGAATTCTCTTTGCCCTGGGACCCAAGGCCACATTGCTGGGTTGAGACTTTCCTGTGTCCATGGGGTCCTCCTGCTCCCAGTGGCACTAGTCATCTCCTGGACCTCAGTTTACCACCTGGAGGAGGTAGAGGTGAGCTGTCAGCTGATGCTTATTCAGCTCACTCTGAGAGGTGCAGCCTAGGGAAGATCTCCGTGAATGGCAGTCTGACCCCAGGATTCTGTTAGTACTTGCTAATGGAAGAGATGCCTTAGGGCCAGGGCCAGCAACATCCTGTGTGCTCTGGGCTCCCACTCAGAAGGGTCTCGTGCATGGCTTCACGCTCTTGGTTTAACAGTCAGCAGCGGGAGAGAAGGGGAGTAGGGGCAGAGGAAATGCTCCTTGCTTGCCAATAGGACCAGATCTGTCTTCTCTGCTCTGGCAGATGCTTGAAGCTGATCATTTTTCTCAGAGAGCTCTTGCGGGCTCCGTGGAGGTTCCCTGCTAGCCCCTTCACTGGGAGTTGCCTTCCTCCAAACAGATGTTTCTTTCTTCCGAAAGTCAACTGAGGCTCTTTCCACAGCCTTGAGAGATACAGCCCTCCATCCTCAGCTCCGGGGGCTTCTCCTGAGAGGAACCCAAGCACAGCCCACTCTTCCTCTCCTGCAGGGTCCTCCTCCACCTGACTCTTGTCTCCTCAGTCTTGCCGCCCTGGACGACTTTGACTGTCAGCCCTGCAGTAAGATGCTGATCTTTCCTTCCACATTTCCCAACACGGGCCATGCACGTCACAGCTTTCTGAGTGGCCCCATGGAAATCCCCCTCACTAAATCTGAGGCGAACATAGTACTTCCTACCATTTCTCCCTCAAGTGGAGTGAGACATCTCATGGCACGGCAACAGCTTTCTCCAAAATAAACAAACACACACACCCCTTCAAGATTCTCTCTCCTTACTCTCGGCTATTTTCTGTATTTTCTATACAAAATATAGTTGAATGGGGGTGAAAGAGGACTCGGGAGTTATCAAGAAACCAGTTCTTGACAAATCTCTTAATAATTTTTTTTTGACCACACTGAGTGGCATGCGGGATCTTAGTTCCCCAACCTGGACTTGAACTTGAGCCCTCAGCAGTGAAAGCGCAGAATCCTAACCACTGGAGCACCAGGGAATTCCCTTCTTTGTAATTTTTATATGAGGGATCTGGCTTTGAAATTCCACACTATCGTGTTTCATTGTCTCTGGAGAGACTTCAATATTAAGACCTTGTTACATGCAAGGCCCTGGATTAAGCACCATCAATGAAATAACACATTATTTACATAGCCCCCTGAAGTTTATGAAGCATCTCACATACCCTGTCTCAACTGATTCTTCCAACAGCTCTGTGATAGACATTATGACATCCCTGCTTCACAGGTAAATCAGTTGGCTGTGTGGCTGGCGCTTGTCACTTAGCTAATAAACAGGATGGCTGGGGTGGAGACCTCCTCCCAGGTTTTCTTACTCCCATCTGCCAGCTCTACCTTGGCATCTCTGCCTCGGAAACAAGTGTGGATGTTGGTGTCCATGACAACAGCTTCCAGTGAGCCCTCTACCAGGTATGGAAGCAATGGATATGAACACGCTTTGCAAACCATACAACAAAAGGCCAATAGCACGTGTCACTATTTTCATGATTATTACTTTCAGCTTCTGGGTCAGCTGGGTTGACTCTTCCGGACACCAAAGTTCATACTCACCTGAACAGTCATCCTGCTGCTGGACTCTGGCGGCTCTGCACGCAGTCTATACTTGCCTTTGCCTCATGTGCTCTATTTTGTGTATTTGGGGGGTCCCTGTCCACAAGGGAAGTCTACTTTTCCTGCCTCTCAGCATTTCAGGTCTCTACTTAATCTCTCACCTAATTACCTTGCTTTCAGAAAGGTGAGAAGTTGAGGCAAAACTTCAAATCCCACCTGGGATATCAGTTTTCATCCCTTCACTGGCCTTTCAGAGACCATAGCTTCTGACCTGATCAAGTCCCACCCTAGTCATACCATCCCAAAGAGTGCCTGATGGGTGGGTAATGAGTCAGGCTTCTGGGAGGAGTGTACATGTGGGCAAGATCTTACGCCTTCAGACCTTATACCAGTTGGTCGTCTACAGAGGAGTACCCTCGCCTTGAGTGGAAGCAGCTTTGTACTCACTGAGAACATTGATCTAAGGAAACACTGGATAAAAACAAGAAACAAAAGATAATCATATTTAGTACATAAAGTATTTAACACCTGCTAAGCACTTTCATGGGCTTCCCAGGTGGCAGTGGCAGTAATGAATCTGCCTACCAATGCAGGAGAGGTTAGACATGCAGGTTCGATTCCTGGGTCAGGAAGTTCCCCTGGAGGAGGGCACAGCAACCCACTCCAGTACTCTTGCCTGGAGAATCCCATGGACAGAGGAGGCTGGCGGGCTACAGTCCATAGGGTCACAGAGTCAGACATGACTGAAGCGACTTACACACACACAAGTTCATCAGCCTATTGGGTGGGTATAATTATTTCCACTCTTCAAATCAGGAAGCCAGGGTATAGAGACTAGTCCAAGGTCACATAATAGTGATATAAACTCAGGATTCAAACCTGGGTCTTTCTGAGTTTGACGCTCATGCTGTAAATCATCACGTGTGTGATCTGACTCCTTAGGGACACTGGAGAGGAAAACGGTAGATGTGCCCAATGTGGGGGAAACCATAAGAGTTATTTTAAATAAAGAATCAAGCACATTTGTTCCACTAGTGAATATGCTAGGAAAATGTGTACGAGTTCATCTAGATTCCTCTTTCAAAGTTTCCCAAATTCTCTGCCTTGGCTCATAACGTAAATAATGGCTCTACAGTGGAAGTTTTGCAAGCTAAAGCATCTTTAAAAGAACTCTGGATGTGTTACAGAAAAGTGATTTTCCAAAAACACACATCCTTTAAAATTTCTTTCTGAGGGGCAGTCATGAGGCCTCCTGCCCCTGTGGCCAAATCCACCACATTAAAGTAAATGAAAACATAACTCACATGGTTAATATGAATTAGCCTTTCCATAACCCTTCCTACCATCAAAGTACTTTGCCCTGCTGTTGCTGGTTTATATAAACTAAGTGATTCAGTCAGCCAAGCACTAGGAAGAAAGATTTCACCAGGCTTTGATTGAATTAAATGCTCCATCATTCTCTGGCCAATGCTAAAGGTTTTATATGAAATTGAAACAAGAGAAAATGCCTGGGCTAAGACAATCTGATGACCAAGAAAACATCTGGAATAATATCCTCACTACAGCCAACCAGGAAAATATTCAAGGCCTCCCCCCTCCAGTAGGCAGCGCTGAAGAAAACAATTGGCGGGTCTTTGTTCTTCCCCTCTCTGTGGAGTGAAAGCACCATCCCTTTCCATTTTGCGGCAAGGCTAGCATGTTAGTGAGTTTTGTCCCCAAGTACAAGGTACCCTGAAGAGCAGTGTCTCAGTTTGGGTTCTCTCATCAGCAGACCCTGAGACAAAAATTTGAGTGTGAATGTTTTATTTGGGAGCACATGCCAGGAAGCTCTGGTAAGACAGTAGAGAATTAAAATAGGGAAGACAAGCAACCAATAAAAGGCACATATTCAAACAGGCAGCCACTGTTGAATGGGAGACCAGAGCTGTGGTCTGGTCTCCCACTGTGGGAGACCAGAGCTTAACCTTGCTTAGGTTTTCAGTGCCTCTGAGTTTCCAGCCTGATGGGTAAAGAGCTGGGGTATTTACATATCACCTCCCATTATTTATTGGTTAAGTACGTGAAAGTATCAGTCACTCCATCATGTCCAACTCTATGTGATCCCATGGACGCTAACCCACCAGGCTCCTCTGTCCACTGAGGATTCTCCAGGCAAGAATACTGGAGTGGGTAACCATTCCCTTCTCCAGGGGATCTTCCCGACCCAAGGATCGAACCCAGGTCTCCTGCATTGCAGCAGATTCTTTACCGTCTGAGCCACCAGCTTATTGGTTAAGAGCTGCTGCATAAGGATGTCAAATCCCTAGCAATTTTAGCCTTTCTTCTTGCAGTCACAGAGAATCGAGGGACAAATTGCCCCAGGTGCTTGGATCAACCTGCACAGAAATGGTAAGTGCAATGCAAGCTTCCTTCATCTTGGGGAAGAGTGGGGAGGAAGAGGAGGAGAAAAGGGCAGAGGGAGAGCTGACTCCATACATTATGCCACTGTCTGGGGCCTGTGAAAATGTTTTAAGATTAGAAAAAGGGATGAACATAATCATTAAAAAGATATAATAAAATTCCAGCTTGTATTATATTTGTCTTTAGACCAGCACTGTCACAAAATATAATTTTTAATATTTTTTAATGGGGGAAGGGGTCCATGGAGACTCACAAAAATCATAGACTGTCCTTGGGCAGAGGAAAAGCTTCAGTTATTTTTCTTGATTTTTGACATATTCTGCCATTTCAAATGGCTCACACTGGTCCAAACCACCCACCTCTCCTGTTCCACTTCTTTCCTCTTTTCTTTCTTTCTTGTCCACTTCCATGCTCCTGTGTCCCTCCTGCTGTATTTCCCTTTGTGTATCTCTAGTAGACATCAGTTATTTTTGTCTTCCCAGCATCTATTCCTAAATCTTTTGATAAAAACTTCTGAAATTGCTTTTGAGAAGCCAGTATGCCCTACCTGCTCCTGGCCAAGAGACAGACACTTGGCATAAATGAGATATTGCTCCTTGGAATTCAACTTCTGAACAGAGTAAGGCAAAAACTAAGATATTACTTCCTAGTCCCCGGGCCCCTGGAGTGTCCTAGTGCCTGTCCTCTCCGAAATCTCATTCTATAGCTCTTCCTTCTATTCTGTAATGTACAGAATAGATAATGTATATGAGAGGCATATATGTATTAATATACATAGGATATGCAATATACACATATGTATAAGACAGGCATACCATGTTCATAGATTAGAAGACTCAGGATCATAAAAGCCATAATTCTTTTTGAGTTCATATACCAAACAAAATATGAATGGCTTTTCTTTTCAAGAAAATTAGTAAGTTCTTTCTAGAATTTCTATTGAAATGCAAAGAGCAAAGAACCGAGCCACTCTTGAAGAAAAAAATAAATAAATCAGGATGATTTGCTCTGCCAGGTGACAAGAATTTTAAAGATCTAATTATTGAGGTATAGACAACTAAGGTAAAGAGCTAGACAAAAACACCAGTTCGGTTCAGTTCAGTCGCTCAGTTGTGTCCGACTCTTTGCGACCCCATGGACTACAGCATGCCAGGCCTCCCTGTTCATCGCCAACTCCCAGAGAGAACCAGGAAACAAACCTATATATGTACGTATACTTGATTTATGACAAAGATGGCACTGCAGGGAATTAGTAAAATGACTTTTTAGTAAATGGTACTGAGACAATGAGATGTGTGCTGTGCTTAGTTGCTCAGTCATGTCTGACTCTGTGTGACCCTATGGACTGTAGCCCTCCAGGCTTCTCTGTCCATGCGGATTCTCCAGGCAAGAATACTGGAGTGGGTTGCCATTCCCTCCTCCAAGGGATCTTCCCAACCCACGGATTGAACCCAGGTCTCCAGCACTGCAGGCGGATTCTTTACCATCTGAGCCACCAGGGAAGCCCACAGGGACAATGAGACACCTATATGAAAAAGTGAAGTGGATCCCTACTTCATACTCTACATAAAAATCAATTCCAGATGGATTTAAAACTAAATATGAAAGCCAAGACAATAAATTCTTTAGAAGGTAACATAGGAAAATATCTTCATTATTTGGAGAAAGGAAATAATAAACACACAGTAATTAATGAAATAGATATTTGTTAAGAAGGTAGATCTTATGTTAAATGTTCTTATCACAAAAAGTAGTAGGAAACTTTTAGAGGTGAAGGTTACATTTTTGGTAGTGGTTATGGTGACATTTTCACAGATGTATACTTATTTCAAACTTAAGTTTCAAAACTCAAAACCAAGTTGTGGGAAAGTCTGTGCCTTTTGGTCTTTCCACTCACCCTTTTCTTGTGAACTTTTTGCATTTCTTGGGTTAAGCAAGGCATTAAAAAAAAAAAACACTGACAATAAAAGATGACTAAATAGGACTCAAAATTAAGTACTTTCGTTTATAAAAATCACCTTTAAAAGCATGAAATTATCTTTAAAGATGTGGAAATGTAAGCTACTAAGTGGGAGAAGGCAATGGCACCCCACTCCAGTATTCTTGCCTGGAAAATCCCATGGACGGAGGAGCCTGGTAGGCTGCAGTCCATGGGGTCGCTAAGAGTCGGACATGACTGAGCGACTTCACTTTCACTTTTCACTCTCATGCATTGGAGAAGGAAATGGCAACCCACTCCAGTGTTCTTGCCTGGAGAATCCCAGGGACGGGGGAGCCTGGTGGGCTGCCGTCTATGGGGTCACACAGAGTCGGACACTACTGAAGTGACTTAACAGTAACAGTAAGTGGGAGAAAACCCATTTGGAACACATATAACTGACAGAGGACTTGTATCTGGAATAAAAAGTACTATAAATGAATAAGAAAAAGACAAAAAACCAATAAAAAAAACAGGCAAGGGACTTGAGCAAGTCATTTAGAGAAGAGGATGGCCAAATGGCCAACAATACATGAAAAAGTGATTAATTTCATTGCAATGAGGGCAGTGGAAATTGCAACCACAATGAGATGCCACTGGATGTCTCTGATGAGGAAGATCAAGTGCCTTCAGGTCAAGAGAAATTTACTCTTTATCGTATACTTTTTTGCACTCAGTATATTTTACATCACCCTTTTATTTCTTCAGGTTTAAAGAAGGAAATAAAATTACACTGAAATTTGAAGACTGGAATAGAGCAAGAAAACAAGGAAGCAAAGAATAGACATAACAAGACAAACCCTATTTCCTTGCTGTGGAACAGTGACAGGCACCAGCTGATTTATGTTCTTGAGCTCTGACACCCACACAAAGAGAAACTAATGGCTGACAGATCAATTGACCGAGTAATCCAACAGGTAATTAGGCGCCCAGACCACTTTTCCTTCTCTAAAAGAAGACTGGTTTAGTGGGAAAATCTGGTTTCCCTAAGCTCGCCGAGGGTCCTGTTGCCTGGGATGATACCTCACTGACTTGAAATAAACCACTCTGAAATACACGTCTGTTTTAACTCTAGTATTTATGGAGGGGCTAAATTTTTCTATCTTGATGGACCATTCATTCACCGAAAATTGACTATGTTTGCCACGTGCCAGGTACGGAGGGGTGAACAAAGCAAATTCTCTGCCCTCTTGAAGCTAACCTCCTAGAAGGAGAAACACAAAATAAACAAGTATCCAGAATAACACCAGAAATAATGCAGGCTACGAAGAGAATGCAAGTAGAGTTAGAAACAACTGAGGGGTCTTGCAAGACCTCTTTAAGGAGCTGAGATTTCAGCAGACAGTGGAAGGCAATGAGGGCAGGAATCATACCTGCTTCATAAAGGGAACAGCAACTGCAACGGCCCTGAGGTGGTCTGTGTACTGGTGGGCTCAATGCGGTGGTTGTTGTTTCCTGGGATTTGACGCTATTTTGCTGTGCCGCTTCCTTTAAAGAGGTAAAGTTACGAGTGGGTTTCACGTCTGTCGTTTGCGTGATGTATTCCTCTAGATAAGCCTCTGTTGAAAGCGGATGTCATCAGCAAACTGCTATGAGAGAGCACACTGTCTGCCCTGGTGTCATAGTCATGTCATTCATATCCTGGAGTGGCTAACGAGGTGTCTTCTCATCAAACTAGTGTCCGGGGATTGTCGGACTAATTCCGGAATGTCTCCAAAGTAAAGAGGTCATCACTAACCATCATCACAAACTGAAGGTCTTCAGCTCCCTCGCATCTCTCCTCTGGGCGTTCAGAGGGCGTCTCTGGAAGCTTCAAGACCCCATCCAGGATCACCTGCTGCTCCTGTTCCCACAGCATTCCACTGGGTTCTGACCTACACTCTTGCTTCTTCCATACAAAAGCCCTATTTTCTTTTCTTTCACAATGAAACATTGGCTCATTCAA
>SJXQ01010865.1:267838-352244 GCA_006408695.1 Aepyceros melampus | reverse complement strand
ATCAGTTCCTGCTACCCGTTCTGCTCATAATCGGTGTCTCCAGTATCCTGAGGACAGAATCCCTTTCATTAGGTAGACACACCACCCACTACTGGGGAGGGACTCCCTGACTCCCTTGGGTGTGTGCATTAGCCTGGGCCCCAGGTGAATTGCTCACCCTCTTTGTACTTGTTTCCCAGGGTGTGATTTCCTAATTATTCTGTCACTTGTTCACCTCTGGGCCATCCTGTGTGTGTTGTGAAGCTCCAATATCACCACAGAGGTGTTAACTGAGAATGTGGGGAAATCTTTGCCTCCCAAACTCCCCAACCCACCCATCTCTCGTAGCTGCTTCTGTCTTCCTTCAACTCATATTTGACTTTCTTGCTATAATTCCTGGGGAGTTCATCATCAGACCCACCTTCTCGGAAAACCCTTCCCACCGCTCCCCCAAGCCAAATGAGCCCATCTACATGGGCTTTGAACTATGCCCATGTGGAGACAGGATTCCCATCATCCTCCCTAAGAGAAGTAACCAGGTTATTTCCAGCCTGAACCAACTTGGTGTTCCCTCTTCCATTTCTTCTCCATATTTTGTTGAAGGGTTAGGACTTACATGGGGACTTTCAGTAATGACCATTCTCCTCTTGCCATACTGTCCTCAGGCTTGCCCAGTAGCTCAACAGTAAAGAATTCGCTACAGTCCATGGGGTTGCAAAGAGTCGGATATGACTGACTGAACTGAACTGAAAGAATTCACCTGCAATGCAGGAGATGCAAGAGACACGAGTTCAATCCCAGGTTGGGAAGATCCCCTGAAGGAGGGCACGGTAACCCACTCCAGTATTCTTGCCTGAGAAATCCCATGGGCAGAGGAGCCTGGTGGGCTACAGCCCATAGGGTCACAAAGAGTCAGACGCAACTGAAGCAACTGCGTACGCATGCACATACAGTCCTCATATTTGTACCTCAATTGGTCCCCTTCTTGCAGCTCCAGGCACCTTACTATGGCAACATGATTTAGAACCCTGTTGTACTAAACAGCGGTGGTGATGAACTGCTACTCTTCCTGGAGCTTGGGTCTAAGGCCACTTGTGCCCTTGATCCAGCAGCTCAGCTTTGCTTTGCTTATCCTCAAGCACAGATGGCTGGTAACCAAGGTTCCTCATCAAACCTAATGGCATCTCTCCTGGTGGCATTAAGCAAACAGTAAAGCATCACACTGAGTCTCTTGCTACTTCTACTCAGGGGAAGGCATTCCTACCTATTGTACTTTGGTAAGAGGAGAGTGGCAATGGAAGGGACCACCCTCCTTCCTGAAGGCAGAAGAATATGTGATGTCCCACGAAGTTCCTGATCCAGTGTGACTAGGGTAGTGAGTCTCAAGAAAGAATATACATTAGAACTTTTTGGTGGTGGTGGTGTAGTTGCTAAGTCGTGTCCGACTTTTTGTGACCCCATGGACTATAGCCCACCAGGCTTCTCTGTCCGTGGGATTGCCCAGGCAAGAATATTAGTGTGGGTTGATAATTTCCTTCTCCAGGGGATCTTACCAACCCAGAGATCAAACCCATGTTTCCTGCTTGACAGGCAGACTCTGTACCACTGAGCCACCTGGGAAGCCAGAACTCTTTGGAATCTGGTAAAAAATGCATATTTCAGGGATCCACTGACAGATTATGAAACTCAAGCATAGAGAGTAAATAATTGCCCCATACTTTACAGTGACTGTGGTTTTCATTCTGTCTGCCCTCTGTCTGATGTGAAGACCTGACTCATTGGAAAAGACCCTGATTCTGGGAAAGACTGAAGGCAGGAGGAGAAGGGGATGACAGAAGATGAGGTGGCTGGATGGCATCACCAACTCGAAGGACATGAGTTTGAGCAAGCTCTGGGAATTGGTGATGGACAGGGAAGTCTGGCATGCTGCAGTCCATGGGGTCGCAAAGAGTCGGACATGACTGAGCAATTGAACTGAACTGAAACTTCACAGTAAGTTAACAGTATAATAATACTATCTCATCATCGACTCAATGGACATGGGTTTGGGTGGACTCCAGGAGTTGGTGATGGACAGGGAGGCCTGGCATGCGGTGGTTCATGGAGTCACAAAGAGTCAGACACTACTGAGTGACTGGACTGAACTGAATACTATCTCTATTTAATTCTTTTAAACATATTTATTTTATATTCTAAATTTGATGCTTTTATTATCTGAAGTTTTTAAGAGACCCATCTGCTGTTGGTTGATTCTCCTGATTATGGCTCATGGAGATTTTTTTTGAGCACTTGTTTTATCATTTGAAATTATGAGTTCATACTGTGTGGGCTACATCTGTGGGTGTCCTGTAAGGCTTTAAGTTGGGGTAGGAGGAATCTCTCCAAAAGGGTTTTAGTTTTGCTTCTTCCCAGATGTCTCAGAGATGTGTCCTACCAAGGATCACTTTTTATTAATTTCTTGATTGGAGTCTCCTGGGATAAATTTGAACCTGGACTTTATATGTAGAAACCTCAGGGATGCAAATTCCCCAAGGAGACTGTTTTCCATTCAGAGGAGAGTTGAGAGAGATCTAAGCTTGTTGGTGGGCTTCCCTTGTGACTCAGCTGGTAAAGAATCCTCCTGTAATGTGGGATACCCGGGTTCAATCCCTGGGTTGGAAAGATGCCCTGGAGAAGGGAACGGCTACCTGCTCCAGTGTTCTGGCCTGGAGAATTTCATGGACTATACAGTCCATGGGGTCACAAAGGCTCAGACATGACTAAACAACTTTCACTTTCACTTTTAAGCTTGTTGGTCACTTTCCTTTGGTGCTAAGCAGACTTTCTAGTTCACTGTTTGTATTAGGGTTCTCCAGAGAAGCAGAACCAACAGAATGTGTATATATGTAGAGAGAGATTTACTTTAAGAAGTTGGTTCATGTATTGTGGAAGCTTGGGAAGCCCAGAATCTGCAGGGCAGGCTGGCAGACCCAGGGACCAAGGGACAGGTTGCAGTTCAAGTCCAAAGGTGACCTGCTGGTAGAATTCCTTCTTGCTTACAGAGATCAACCTTTGTCCTTAAATTAAGGTCATCAACTGATTGGACAAGGCTCACTCATATTATTCTTTATTCAATATCCACTGCTTTAAATGTTGATCTCATTCAAAAAGCATCTTCACAGACACATCCAGAATCATATTTGACTGCATATCTTGGCACTGTGACCCAGCCAAGCTGACACATAAAATTAATCATCAAATCATTTCAGTAAGTGTGGATATGTGAGGATCCTGACTTTATGCAAGGGTCTCACTTCTGACTTTCTGTCTCACACAGGCCCCAAAACTTCATCCCTTACCCCGCAGAGAATTAGTCTATTTTTAGGCCCAGGTTTCTGAGTTCCATTTAGGATGACCTAATTCTCAAAACTTGAATTTTCATCTGGAAGCCTATTATTGCTCTCATTAACTTACTCTTCTCACTTGATGTTCTTGAGAAAACCAGCTCTTTAATGATGTGTAGGGATTGTGGTAGTGTATTCCCTTGGCCCACAGATCTCAGACCGAGTGATTTGGTAATGGATTTTAGCACCTGCAATTCACACAGTCTTCACTTGATATACTAAAAGAAATTCAAGTTAAAATGTTGTCAGCTCAGACAGCAATATGATCTGAGCCCACTTGATTTGGGTATCATGTGAGCTCTAGCTTTATGAAACCATGACCACAGATTAATCCAGAACTCACTGTAGAGTTTGTATACCATAGTCATTTTAAATGACCCAATGGGTAAATCTTGTATTAGTGCTACTCATGCTGATAAAGCCACCATTTATGAAGCATGTATGGTTGGGCATTGGGCTAGGCACTGTGCTTAGCATTTTTACAAGTTATTTCCTTTGAAACTCATGGATCCAGGAGCTCCAAGGAACCAGCATCTGTTAGAAACAGGTACTGCTGTTACCACCTTACAGATGGTAAATAACCAAAGCTTGGAGAGGTTGCCTTAATAGTTAGCCTTATATTGGAATATTGCTATGTAACAAACAATTCCACAATCTCAGTGGATTTCAACAACAAGCACGGGTTGTTATAGTTATGTTTTCTGTTTAGTAAACTATACTTACTTCAACCTACAGTGTGGATTCAGTTCTCATGAATTAACCCCTTTGAAACCCCAGGTTTCTTAATTCCAGTTCCCTAGAAGCAGAGCCTGAGATGGGGATTCTTGCACAAGTTACTTATTGGGGGAAAGCCCTCAAGAAAAGGAGAGTGAAGGAAGAAGGAGGAGAACTAATTGAGATGGGGTCTCAGCTGGAGTTCACTCTAATCTGATCCCCTGATCTTTGATCTGGAAAGTGAATGGAAAAACAGAATTTGCCCCACCTGGCAATAAGGGGGCTAGGGTTTTGTAACTCTCTGTTGGTCAGCCAATGGCTGTAAGCTGCCCAAGAGCTGTGATGGTGGGGATCCATAACTTCCACAGGCCTGTAGAACTCTATCAAAATGATCTGTAGTCCTCCTGCAGCCACACTGTACCCAAGAGAAAGTTAACATGTTTCCACTGTGCCGGGAGAACATCAGAACATCTGCAATCTGCAGCTGTGAAACACTGAAGCCCTCTAGAGAGTTGGGAGAACATTAGGAATAAAGAGTTGTGTCTGAGATAACTTGAGTGAAGCCTTGCCTGAAGGTGGAGGAGATTTTACACCAAATTGTTTCTTTCTGAAGATTTGAAATGTTTTAATAAAGTGTATTACTATGATAAATCCCTTTTTCCTTATTACACAATCAAAAGCCATGCGCTACGTGCTATTTCTGAGATTTCTGCCTCCACCTCTGTCTCTCACCTCCTTGTAAGAAAACCTTAATTCTCTGACAATAAAAGATAAGAAAGAGAAATTAAGAAAACAATCTCATTCACCATCACATCAAAACGAATAAAATACCCAAGAATAAACCTACCTAACTGTGAAGAAGGCTGAGTGCCAAAGAATTGATGCTTTTGAACTGTGGTTGGAGAAGACTCTTGAGAGTCCCTTGGACTGCAAGGAGATCCAACCAGTGCATTCTGAAGGAGATCAACCCTGGGATTTCTTTGGAAGGAATGATGCTAAAGCTGAAACTCCAGTACTTTGGCCACCTCATGCGAAGAATTGACTCACTGGAAAAGACTCTGATGCTGGGAGGGATTGGGGGCAGGAGGAGAAGGGGACGACCGAGGATGAGAAGGCTGGATGGCATCACTGACTCGATGAACGTGGGTCTGAGTGAACTCCGGGAGTTGGTGATGGACAGGGAGGCCTGGCGTGCTGCAATTATGGGGTCGCAAAGAGTCGGACACGACTGAGTGACTGAACTGAACTGAACTGAAGGAGGAAAAAGACCTGTATTCCAAACTATAAGATGTTGATGAGAGAAACTGAAGAAGACACAAACAGATGGTAAGGCATACTGTGTTCTTGGATTTGAAGAATCAATATTGCCCAAATGACTCTCCTACCCCAGACTATCTACAGATTCAATGCAATCCCTATCAAATTACCAATGATATGTTTCACAGAAATAGAACAAACATTTAAAAAAACTTGTATGGAAACATGAAAGACCCCAAACAGCCAAAGCAATCTTAAGAAAGAAAAAGGAAGTTGGAGGAATCAGGCTCCCTGACTCCAGACTATACTACAAAGCCATAGTAATCAACTGTATGGTACTGACACAAACATAGAAATATAGACCAGAACAGGATAGAAAGCCCAGAAACAAACCTGCAGACCTGTGATCAATTAATCTAAAACAAAGGAGGCAAGACTATAAAATGGAGAAAAGACAGTCTCTTCAATAAGTGGTGCTGTGAAAACTGGATAGCTACATGAAAAAAAAAATGAAATTAGAGCATTCCTTAACATCATACCAAAAATAAACTCAAAATGGACTAAAGACTTAAATGTAAGATCAGATACTATAAAACTCCTAGAGGAAAAGATAGGCATGACACTCTTTGACATAAATTACAGCAATATCATTTTGGATCTGTCTCCTAGAGTAATGTAAATAAAGACAAAGTCAACAAATGTGACCTAATTAAGCTTAAACACTTTTGCACAGCAAAGGAAACCAAAAACAAAATGAAAAGACAATCCACAGAGTGGGAAAAAATATTTGCAAATGATGCAACTGACAAGAGATTAATCTTTAAGATATATAAACAGTTCATATCAAAAAAGCAATTCAAATCAAATCAAACAAATCAAAAAATGGGCAGGAGATCTAAATAGACATTTCTCCAAAGAAGACGCACAGATGGTCAACAGGCACATGAAAAGATGTTCATCACTGCAATTTTTAGAGAAATGCAAGATTGAGGGCAGGAGGAGAAGGGGACAGCAGAGGATGAGATGGTTGGATGGCATCATCAACTCGATGGACAAGGGTTTGGGTGGACTCCGGGAGTTGGTGATGGACAGGGAGGCATCATGGTGTGCTGCAGTTCATAGGGTTGCAAAGAGTCAGGCATGACTGAGTGACTGAACTGAACTGAACATCAAAACTACAATGCGATATCACCTCACACTAATCTGAATGGCCATCATCAAAAAGTCTACAAACAATGCTGGAGAGGGTGTGGAGAAAAGGGAGCCCTCTTGCACTGTTGGGACTGTAAACTGATGCAGCCACTATGGAGAACAGAAATGGAGGTTCCTTTAAAAACTAAAAATAGAACTACGAAATGATCTAGAGATTCTACTCCTGGGCATATATCTGGGAAAAAAATAATTCAAAAAGATACATGCATCCCAATTTTCACTGCAGCACTATTTACAACAGCCAAGACATGGAAGCAACCTATATGTCCATCAACTGATGAATGGATAAAGTAGATGATGTATACATACACAGTGGAATATTTCTCAGCCATAAAGAAGAATGAAATAATGCCATTTGCAGCAACATGAGTGGACCTAGAGATTATCATATTAAGTGAAGTCAGCCAGACAGAGAAAAATAAGTATCGTACACTATAACTTATATGTGGAATCTAAAAAGTGGTACAAATGAACTTATTTCCAAAACAAAAAGAGGCTCACAGACATAGAAAACAAACTTATGGTTACTAAAGGGGAAAGATGAGGGGAGGGATAAAGTAGGAGGTTGAGAGTAACATATATAAACTACTATACATAAAACAGACAATTAACAAGGACTGTATATATGACAAGTATAGTATAGCGAGCTATATTCAGTATTTTGTAATAATCTATAAGGGAAGAGAATCTGAAGGATAATTATGTGTGTGTGTGTGTGTGTGTGTGAGTGTGTGTGAGTGTGTGTGTTCAGTCATGTCTGACACTCTGAAACCCCATGACTGTAGCCCCCAAGGTTCCTCTGTCCATGGAATTCTCCAGACAAGAATACTGGAGTGGATAGCCATTTCCTTTTCCAGGGAATCTTTCTGACACAGGAATCGAACCCAGGTCTCCTACATTGCAGGCAAATTCTTTACTGTCTGAGCCACAAAGGAAGCCATATATATACACACACATATATATATAATATATATACACACACACATACATATATATGAACCACTGTGCTATACATTTGAAACTACCATGATATTATAAATCAACTATAAAAAATTAAAAAAAGAACAGCACTCAGATTCCAGCAGTGCAAAGAATTCTTCTTGAATTTTCCTTCTATCACACCAAATGAGCTCCACAGACAAAGGCAGGAGGCCACCTATCATCTGGGAGTTGTTGGCTGCGAATCCAGGCAATATGGTGACACGCCGTTTAAATAAAATCAGCTGGAATCCACAAACTGCTGTGAGTTGGGTGGAGTCGAGGGTATCTGGATTAACTTAAAACAAAACAGAAAAACCTTAGTTCTGACCCACATGGTGGCATTCTCGGGTTGCTATGTAACTTGCTTCACCATTCTCACACTTCCAATCTCTTCTCGCTTCCAGCCCAATCATGAAGTACTGACACCATCACATCTTTAATAAAACCCTCCTGCTGAATACCTAAATTCCCTATCTGGCCTTTCTCGCTGTCTGTGGTTTGACCCAAGCTGCTCTTCTGTACTTTCCTTCCCTTTGAATCCCATCCCTTCCTCCTCTGCTTCACTGGTTCCTGATCACACTCATTGGTGTCTTCTCAGCCCAACTTACGGCAGGCAGGAAGCCAGGGTATCTCTAGGCAGGCCAATAAGCCCGAGGAGATACTGCTGCCCCCAGGTGAGAGTCCTATTTGTTGGGAGGGGACAGAAGCGTTACCTTGAAATGTGAGACAATAAAGGGAAAGGGAAGAGGCAGTCCTTAAGGCAAACAGGCTAGGCTACTCTTGAGGGTATGGAAAGGTGTGGGCTTTGCGAGATGAGCAGGCTGGAGGCAGAGCAGAGCTGAATCCCAAGTGTTTCAACACTGCAGAGCCGAGCCAGGCAGGGAGGCAAGCAGCAAGGTGAGTGGAAGCAGGTGGCTCCCAGTCCAGTCCAGTCGGGCCAGTTATACCAGCTGCTCGCACGAGGCGCATGCTGCTTTGCACTGACAGGAAGCTGCTCACTCTCCAAGCTGAAGCAGCATTCTTGATCTGGGCAGGCAAAGGCTGCCAGGTGTGTGCTGTCTCCCAGAGTAAGGTTCAGTTCAGTTCAGTTCAGTCGCTGAGTCGTGTCCGACTCTTTGTGACCCCATGAATCGCAGCGCGCCAGGCCTCCCTGTCCATCACCAACTCCCAGAGTTTACCCAAACTCATGTCCATCGAGTCGGTGATGCCATCCAACCATCTCATCCTCTGTCGTCCCCTTCTCTTCCTGCCCTCAGTCTTTCCCAGAATCAGGGTCTTTCCCAATGAGTCAGCCCTTCGCATCAGGTGGCCAAAGTATTGGAGTTTCAGCTTCAACATCAATCCTTCCATTGAACATCCAGGATTGATCCCCTTTAGGATGGACTGGTTGGATCTCCTTGCAGTCCAAGGGATTCTCAAGAGTCTTCTCCAACACCACAGTTCAAAAGCATCAATTCTTCTGCATTCAGCCTTCTTCACAGTCCAGCTCTCACATCCATACATGACCACAGGAAAAACCATAGCCTTGACTAGACGGACTTTAGGGTCCTGCAAACCCTCCTGGCTGGTGACTCCAGCCTGAGCTCCAGGCCATTGAGCCTGAGGACACTCAGCTTTAACAGTCTTTTCCTTCTCTAAGTTATTATTAATAGTTTCCATTTCTTGGGAATAACATGACTTAGTTCATAGATGGGATGTCTAACTGAGAAACCACATATTTCTAGCTAGCACAACTAATCTTTTCGTATCTCTGTCACATTATCTTCCACAAGAAGCACTTCTCCCCTTCCTCGGGGAGTGAACTTCTGTACTAGTTACGCCTCCCCAGGACCTCCTGAGCGCCCCCACACCAACGATATTTTCTTAGCACCCACCCTACATGCCTGGTCTTATCGCAAAGTGACAAGTAGCACCGATTCCAATAATTTCTTAACTGTAGTTTACATCTGCACCTTCCCCCTACCCTGTGTTGTTATGCTATTTATCAGTGATGCAGAAATACTTCTTACATGATTTTTTAAAATATTTATTTATTAATTTATTTTTGGTTGTGTGGGGTCTCAGTCGCCATGCCGGATCTTTTGTTGCCGCAAATGGACTCTCTAGCTGTGGTCCATGGGCTTAGCTATTCCACCACATGTGGGGTCCCACTTCCCCGACCAGGGATTGGACATGTGTCCCCTGCATTGCAAGGCAGACTCAACCACTGACCGCCAGGGAAGCCCATTCTTGTCCAATTTGATCCCTTCAAATGTTAGAACTGATTCTTGGGCTGAACTAAACCAGCCCATCTCGATGTCTTGAGCTTGGAGAGTGGTTAATAACATCATTATTCTCTCAATAAAAGGAAAGAATTTGCACCCTCCTCTGAATTTTTGCAAATTGGAAATTTCAGACTATGCTGGCTGAATACAGATTTGAAAAGTTTTTCTCTTTTATCTCAAGTCCAACTGTCAGAGCACAGTTGAAAGGTTCAGCCGACATGGTTTGTTTTTCCTAACGCAAGTGTGTCTTACGAGATGTTTGCCTGTTGGGAAGAAAAGTCAAGAAAGCCCAAGAGTGAAAATCTGCCAGTGGGCTGCCGTCTATGGGGTCGCACAGAGTCGGACACGACTGAAGCGACTTAGCAGCAGCAGCAGTGTGGTCACAGCTCCATGCCTATGTTGCGTCTTCTGTCCTTGAACAGTTGATAATATGAGTGGTGGGGGAAGAAAGGAAGATAACAGTCACATTTTAAAAGTAAGCCTTGCTTTGGCCGTGATAACTGAAAACTATGAAGATCAGAGCAAGTCCATATTCCAAGTCTTCAATGGATCATGTCCTTTGAACATGAAAGCCCCAACTTGGGCTCCCCAAGGTGTGAATCACTTAAGCGATGGTCACCCTAGACCCAAGTCCAGCTGTGAATAAAGTCAAAGATGTCAAGGCTCAGATCTTTATGAGAATGGGACATTTGACTACACTGTATATTTCCAAAAATACGATGAGGACTGGAAGTGGGAGGAGACCCAGTGGCTTGGTTTTCCTCCTTTGCCACCCAGGGCTGCGTCCCCTCCTTGTTGTCACAACGTAGGACTATCTGTGCAATGTAACTCCAAAAAAAAAAAAAGGCCCCAGCCGTTAGATCTTTTGCCCCTACTTCTCAATTATTTTTTTTTAAAGAATGTGTTTTGGAAACAAGAGTTTCAGCAATATTTATGCATGGACTCATCTGGCTTTTGTCTCATTTCCTCACCTCTGGATGAAATAGGTTTGGGGTACAATTCACAGAAGAATGAGATCCATTTGCCTTCTCACCTTCTGCAGGCTTCTAGATTCCATGTTTGGAGCTACTCCCTGGTGGCTCAGACAGTAAAGAATCTGCCTGCAATGCAGGAGACCTAGGTTCGATTCCTGGACCAGGAAGATCCCCTAGAGAAAGGAATGGCTATCCACCCCGATATTACTGCCTGAAGAATCCCATGGACAGAGGAGCCTGGCGGACTATAGCCCATGGGGTCGCCAAGGGTTGAACATAACTGAGCAACCAATACTTTCTTTTTTTTTTTCACCATCACCTCCAGACTCAGAGACTAGTCCCTTCCAGATCCTAAGATATTTAAACGGGTTCTAGGCCAGGTGTTCTGCTCTACCCACATGAGACGTATGCTGGCCTTATACTCCATTCCTTGTCCTGGAGGCATCCCTTTGAGTTTTGGGTTTTCTTTTTTTTTCCTTTTGAACCAGGCTCTTTTTTTATACTCTACTTCTGGCTTTGTTTTCTTTCTTCCCCACCCTGCCTTAGTTTCTTGGGAACTTTCTTGTTCTTACTCATCCTGTGCCACCTTTGTGACACCCTCTTGTCTTCCCACATTTCTCCCATTCAATCTCCTGTCAAGACACTTCTACTCATTCATTCTCTGCCTGGATATCCTGTCCTTCTACCTCCTGTCTGAGCTATATGCTGCATGCTTTGGGGCCTTTCCAGCTCTCTGCCAGCCTTGTGATATATTTCCAGTGCCCACAGTGTCTCACTAGTCTGTGCTTCCAGACCCTGGGATCCAGATGGATAAAAGGCTATGACTGAGCCTCAGTGAGTCAGCCATAGCTGCTTATTCTGGATCAGGAACTGTAACTATGGGTCTGTAACTCTAGTCATCTTTTGACAAATTACAGTCCTGCGTTTACTGAAAATGGTTATAGAGGACCTGGGTTTCTATTTTAGCTCCACCTTTCATCTTCCGGGGCCTTCTGGCCAAATCCTTTCCTCTTATTTTCCTTATCTATGAAATGGGACCCCAAAGGCTCTTCCAACTCTGAAGTGCCTTGATTCCTGTATACTTTCATCTGAGGTGGTTCTCTTTTCAAAGGTGAATGAGCTCCTCACGAGACTCATTAGTTTGGTTGAACAGAATTGATGTCCTATACTTGGTCTTCCCTAAACTTCATTTAAAACTTAACTATCTTCTTTTCCCAATGGCATTTTATTCTGTGTTGCTTTGCTTAGAGTCTCATCAAATAATTCGACAAGTACCTATTATATATTGGCATAGAAGAAGAATAACTTTGAGAATGAGATGAGACACTTGTATTTGAGTGTCTTCCTCCTGAACAGAGATAAAATGACCAAAACTGCATCTGGGGACCACCCTAAAGCAGCCAGGGCTTCCACATGTTTCCGCCTCTGCTGGGCCTCTCTCAGGCCTAGGGCAGGGAATTTTAAGAGCCTTCCTAGGGGTGCATTTTCTCTCCTTACAGAAGAAGAAAATAAAATCAACCTACATCTTGGGAAAGATCATAAACACCGGGGTCTTTAAAAGAGTAACTCTGAGCTGACCCAATCAAGACAGGCTCTTCTCCATGTTTATCCTGAGAATTCAGCATCTCATTTCTCTAGCAATTCAAAACCCATATATTGCTCTTGTCTCCTTATCTGAACCTGAAAATAACAACTTTGTAAGATAGGCAAGGCAAATATATATATGTATATATATATATATATTCCTGTTCCCATTTTTCATACAAGAAATCTGAAGCTCAGAAAGATTGTGACTTGTTCAAGTCACTTTCCCAATGCTTGACCCTATGTTGTCTCTCTTCCCTTCATTATCTTTTTAAACCTGAGAATGTGTGTCTGCCTGCTCAGCTGTAGCCTGAGCCTTGCTCTGCAGTGATGAGCAAAGAACCTCTTCAGACAGTTCCATAGATCATTTTCAGGCAGCTGTGGAGAGGACAGTAAACATGGTCTAACAGTTCAGGGTGCAGAGCAGCAAGCAAGACACGGTATTACACATGGCCATGGAGCCGGAAGCCCTAGATCCAGTCCTCCTGGTGGTATGACAGATGACTTCATAGCTCCAAAAATATTTTCAGTCAGTTTCTCAAAGGCTCCAGTTGTCTAAAGCTTCCAGAAACATTTATGAAGTAGGGAGAGGGGTGCCAATGGAGTGCTTATTGCTCCTCTGCTTTCAACAAAATTATAAAATGAGACTTTCAATTTGCTACTTCTCTAAGCAGCTTGACCAGAACATGTGGATGGGTTGATAAGGTCTTCCTTTCCTTTCCTCTGCTTTTTAACAGGAGAGTGATTCTGGGGAAGAACCAAATGCTGCAATTACTTGGCAAGAAAGAGGGGGCCAACCATGTATCTAGTTATTAAGCCTCATACGTGTGCCTGCTTACTTCCTGATGTGTAAATACCAAGAGGGTCCTGTGTATGGGAACAAAGTTCACAGGTAAGCTCACAGACACGCCCATACACCACTTCTCTCAGGATGACCCTGTGGTTGGCTCCCCACATAAACATGGCAGGGCTGAGGCTTTAAGAGCTGGACGGGGAGATGGTCCTCCCCATCGTGGGAATCTGCTGATGGGAAAAAGACTCCTGCTCTTAGCATGTCAGAGGAGAGACGGCCCCTCGGGAGACCTGCTGCAGCCTCCTGGTCATAGGAGAGGAAACCAGAGACCAGAGAGAGGCGCGCAGAGCACCAGGGTCAGACATGGCCCTTGGGTGGCTGGTCTTGCTTTTCCTCCCAAGGCAAGGCCACCAAGGCAGCACAGGTCTCCAGAACCTCCACACCTGCTGGGCGTCTGAGTAAGGGGGAGCATTCCATGGATGCCTGAGTGCCGAGATCTCAGGCAGGAGGAAAAAGAATGCAGGGACAGGGCAGACTGTGCAGAACACAAGCAACACTCGGCTGATCCCCACAGCCCCTATTCTGAGAGAGCGAGCACTAGCTGGCTATCCCGGCTGACTCCTAAGTGACTGCTGCTGCTGCTGCTTCTAAATTGCTTCAGTCGTGTCCGACTCTGTGCGACCCCATAGACGGCAGCCCACCAGGCTCCGCCGTCCCTGGGATTCTCCAGGCAAGAACACTGGAGTAGGTTGCCATTTCCCTCTCCAATGCACGAAAGTGAAAAGTGAAAGTGAAGTTGCTCAGTCGCGACCCCATGGACTGCAGCCCACCAGGCTCCTCCATCCATGCGATTTTCCAGGTAAGAGTACTGGAGTGGGGTGCCATTGCCTTCTCCCCTAAGTAACTAGGAAACCCAAAAGAACTAGGACAGTATTTGGCTTGCTGATAGGGGTAGCATGCTGTGAGCCCTGTCAGGTGAGAGAGAGGAGGAGCGGGGGGAGAGTGAGAGAACCTTCACAAAAGCAGACAAAGTCCCAAGAGGCAGTGACAACCTTCCTTTTAAGTGGGCAGAAACTCCAGGCGACTCCACAGGGCCATGCATGCTCTGGGGGACACTGGAATCTTTGTGGCTATACTTTGAAGGGGCCATAAGTGTACGGGGAAAATTTCAGAGGTGGTTTTGACTTCATGAAGCATTTAAAAGTTCCTTAGAAACCCACCACAGCAATGAGCAGTCTCTGCTAAAGATGTTTTTGAGAAATGGAGTATTTCCTGCCATATCAATAAATGAGGAGGTCACAGTCATCAGTGATCCCAGCCCCCCAGGGCAACCAGAAGAACAATACCTGCCATCCAGAAGCCGTTGGGCTGCAGCCACTCCCTAAGGTGAGCACTGAGGGAAATGCAGGATGCTGGCCCAGGATAGCTGAGATGCACACGAAAGGAACGATTTCAGTGAGCTCAGGCTCTTGCACCTTCCCATACATAGAAAAGTGCTAAATTCCTCAACTTGAGATACCTGGTTTTCTTTAATTCACAAAAATACTTTTGATATTCAGACTACCTGCCCTTTGTTACAAACTACTATATAACCTGACTCCTCACCCTACCCCCAGCCCCCGCCTCCTCGGAGCAATTCCCTCAGGGTCACTTGAGATGCTGTGTCCAGGCTTGAAGTCCTAAGAGTTCCCACCAAATAAAACCTAACTCTCAACTTCCAGGTTGGACTGTTTTTCAAGTTGACATCTTATAGAGAGAAATGTGTGCGCCCAAGTCCTCGGACCTCACTGCCACATCTGTCCAGCTGTCTAGCATCAGCCCTGGCTCAGCACTCCTGAGCCGTACTTGGTTATCTTGGGAAGCTGCACCAAGAGGTTTTTCTGTTTTGTTCTGCTTTCCTGAATGGCTTGGTATTTCGATTAATTCTCATTCGTCTTTCATTGAAATGTACCATTGCTTTTCCTCTGTTTTTACCCTCTGAGTTGACTTCTGGCTTTGGCAAAAGCAGGACACTGAAAAATAAATCGTAAAAACTGGAAAATCTCTCAGCTCCAACATGAAAAATCTTGAAGTTGTACATACGAGATAAGCCTGGGTCTTTAGTTTTAATTAGATCAGAAAGACTGCAGACTCTGGAGCTGGACAGATGTTCAGGCAAATCCTGTGTTTGATGTTTCTATCCCGGTTCCTTTGGGCAAGTTCCCACGCCTCTCTGCCCCTCAGTTTTCTCATCTGTAGAGCAGAGATCGCTGTGCCATCCTTATTAGGTTGCCTGAGGATTAGATCAGGCAGTCATGTGCAGCAGGCAGCACATGGTAGCTATTCAACAAATGCCACGTCCTTCTCCAGCTGCCCTCTGTCCTCCGCGTCCCTGTCAGCAGCTGCCACCCCAGACACAGCTCACATGGCTGCCATCCATCTTCATAAAAAGCCCGACCATGGGGGTTCTTTTAGGGAAACATGAAGGGAAGCAGTAGTCAGGAGCTATGAGCATCTGTTAATCCAAGCATTTTAACAGATTTCCTTTGAACAGAGAACACCCCTATCGTATACCACATACATAGGACTTTTCATTTTCCATGGAGAGACATTTCGGTTAAATGTGAGCCTCTGGAATCAAGCAAGCCTGAGGTCCTGTGCCAGCTCGGTCATTTACTAGCTGTGTGACATGGGGAGGTTACGTAACTCTCAAAACCTCAGTCCCCTCATTTGTGAAAGAGAAGAAGCAAACCGTACCTCACAGGATTGGTTGTTATATTGATTACATAAAATAATACTTCCTGGGCACTGTTTCCATTATCTGCTACTACACAGCACACCTTCTCAAAACTGAGTGACTTAAAAAAAACAGTTTATGATTTCTCACGATTCTGCAACCTAAGCTGGGCTCAGTTGGGTGGCTCTTCTGTTCTAAGTCATGTCCATGGGGCTGAAACATCCAAAATGGCTCCTTCACACCCATGTCTCACACTGCACAGTGGCTAGAACAGCTGCTGACGATCCAGCAGCCAGCTAGCTAGCAAGGGCTCTTTCTCTCTCTCTGCCCCTCCCTCCACCATTTGGAAACCTGGGCTTTCTTTCCACATAGCAATCTCAGAGCAGATGGACTTCCTATTTGGCAGCTGGCTCCCGAGAGAGAAGCAAAACCTGCCACGCTTCCTAAAAGTTAGGTCTATCACTGGCACAGGGTCATTTCCATTACATCGTCTTGGTCACAGCAACCCAAAGGGCCAGTACAGATTCAGCGGGAGGGGGAATGAGCCCCATCTCATCCAGTGAGGAACAACATGCGCCTACAGGATGGAACAGACTTGATGGTCACCATACTTGGGGACCAGCTGCAATAAGCCTCTGGTCCAATGCCTGGAACAGAATTCAGTTTAAAAATGCTCTCTTGAGATCTCTGCACATATCAGAAAATGAAACATAGTCTCTACATCTAAAATTTCAGGAGGTCTTGGGTTCTTCAGATGGATGAACAAGAAATAATTCCAAGCAGGCACTCCCATCTGAAGCCTCAAGAATGCCGGATTCCTCACTCGTCACATGTATGCCTCGGGCTTTATGTAAATAGCCTTCTCAGAGTGTTGTAAGCAGTGCAGAGGTCCTATTAATGGGGATTCACACAAATTAATGCAACCAATCCTAGGGAAAAGGTGGTTCTTGCAACACAGAGCAGAAGGTGAAAACCCATTTTAAAGGAGACTTATGGCCAGAGATGTTTCATAGGAACTACAAAAAAAAAAAAAAAACACCCCACTTGGGAGAGACTTCTACTACAACAAGGAATAGTTTCATGTCTTCACGATCCTGTGAACCATTAGACAGTGATGGATATGGACGAGAATACTGTTGCTCCAAGGCGGAGGTGAGGAGAATACGGATATTTTCATTCATCGGACTTCATAGCAAAGGCAAAGGCATGAAGGCAGAGCCTTCACAAATGCCAGGTCAAGTATTTGTCATGAAAGATTAGGTTTTCTCCACCACCATCCCCTACCTGACACAAGTTAGCAAAATTATATGATATTCTTCTTGAATAAAAATGGGATAGAGGACAAAGCAAGGAAAGAAATGGTTGGTGTGGATGTTCAGGCCCAAAGATGGAGACTAAGAAAAATTTCACTAATTCTGAAAAAATTCAGAAAACAGACATACTCACCAGATGAAATTACCAGGTTTTGCTCCCACAGCTTGAAAGTGTTAGTCACTCAGTTGTGTCCGATTCTTTGTGACCCCATGGACTGTAGCCTACCAGGCTCCTCTGTCCATGGAGTTCTCCAGGCAAGAGTACTGAAGTGGGTTGCCATTTCGTACTCAAAGGGATCTTCCCAACCCAGGGATCAAACCCAGGTCTCCCGCATTGCAGGCAGATTCTTTACCATCCTAGCCACCAGGAAACCCCAGAGCTTATACCAATATATTTAACTACAGGAGGGAATAAGGCATCAAGACACTATAAAATCCTGCCTTTTGAAGTTAGGCAAAGTTGAAGTTTGTAGAGTCAGGGAGGAGATTATATCTGTGTTATATGTTCTGTGTTTGGACCCTGAGAAGATTTAAATGCATCTGGTGACACAGTCTGTGGTCAGGGTGCAATTGAAGTAGGCAAACTTGGCTTAGATGCTTTTTGCTCCTTTTAATCACCCATCACGCTTCTGAGTTGCCCTTTTGCGCTTCTGAGTTGCCCGTTTATCTCCTTATTCCCAAATGCCCTCATGGTGCAGGGTCTCTTCTCTCATATCACAACAATTTATACCAGAAGAGGAAAAAAAAAATTTCTTTAATCTGCTGGGAAAAGAATTTCTTTTAAGTAGGAAACTGTCTTTATGTAGGAATCACCTTGACAGGCTGTTGAAGGATGGAAGGGAATACCCTGAGGACATGGTCTGGGAGGGGTACCGAAACAAAAAGGAAGGCTGAAGTGACCCATGCTGGAAACCCACAGGAGCTAGAAACAGGGACGGAGCCCGGAACAGAGCGTGGCCAGCAGCTGGCACTTACAATGGCAGAAATGGCTCGGTGACATTTGTCAACAGTGTTAACTACTACAACATCAGTTCCCAAACTTTCTTGGCTCACAGCACCCTTAGTCTCCCTATAATTTTTTCTGGTGCCCCTCCCCACCCCCACCAAGGGACAAAAGAAATGTAATCATTGTTTCATTAAACCCGAACAGCTTAATATATCCAAACATAGTGTCTCCTGTTCCATGTTGATTTCCGCAAGGCACTTGCTTTTTTCATCTCATCCACCCTGAACATCCAAGATTCACAAAGATAAGATATCATTGAAAGGAATGTAGCACAATCTACTGTTGAAACAGGGAACTACTTTGAGCTGGTAGCTTGTGCAGGGCCCAACTGCTGCTGCTACTGCTAAGTCGCTTCAGTCGTGTCCAACTCTGTGCGACCCCATAGACGTAGCCACCAGGCTCCCCCGTCCCTGGGATTCTCCAGGCAAAAACACTGGAATGGTTTGCCATTTCCTTCTCCAATGCATGAAAGTAAAAAGTGAAAGTGAAATCGCTCAGTCATGTCAGACTCCTAGCGACCCTATGGACTGCAGCCTACCAGGCTCCTCCGTCCATGGGATTTTCCAGGCAAGAGGACTGGAGTAGGGTGCCACTGCTGCTGCTGCTGCTGCTAAGTCGCTTCAGTCGTGTCCGACTCTGTGCGACCCCACAGACAGCAGCCCACCAGGCTCTACCGTCCCTTGGATTCTCCAGGCAAGAACACTGGAGTAGGTTGCCATTTCATTGCTTTGTTTCTTTTGAAAATATAGACAAGCCTTCAGCACAGATGTGAGTTCGCTGCAGCCCCTGGGGGTGCTTGGTACTACTGTTTTGGGAAGCATGGACTACAGAATTCACTTCTCTGTTGCCACACTGACTGCCATATTGTCCTGCAGTCTCTCCCACTTGCAGCAAGTTCTAATACACCCGAAGAGGCCTTGTGTCAGTGTCTAAATGGATGAGTACTGAAGATAGTTCATTGAGGTAGGCTGGGGACAGCAGACACAGCTCAGAGGAGCAGAAAGTAGAGCTAGTTCAGTAGAAGCAGGAAGTTAGTGTGAGAAGTGCACCCTTGGATGTGACCTCTGGGGCTTTTAGAAACAACAGAGTGGCATTTCACTTTCTGTAAGATTTGGAATGGAATTTGAGTCAATCTTTGGACAGAACGACTCCAGTTGGCATTTCTTAAGAGTTGAACATCTATTATCTACTGGCAAGGTTTGTAGAATATTTAATATAAATTACTCGATTGCTTAATCTAAAATTGGAAAAGTGTGTTACAGGGACAAAAAAAAAAGTCCTCCCATGGAATATATTTTTTGACAACAAAAATGTGAAGGTGGAGGCCAGCCTTAAAGACTGTCATTTTACATCAATTACCCAATAGTGTCATGCCTAACTGGTAATCTGCGCTTTCATTTAAATGTAGAAATAAGATTTAACACTGCAACTATTTCTAAGTATACAATTCAGTAACGTATATCTAATGTATTGTGCATCCAAACTCCACAACCTTTTCACTGCAAAACTAAAACTCTGTACCCTTTAAACCACTTCCCACTCCTTCCTTGCCCCGGCCTCTGGTAAGCTGCATTTTATTTCCGTTTCTACAAATTTGACTATTTTAGATACAGCATATGAGTGCAATCATACAGTATTTGTCCTTCTGTGTCTGACTTGTTTCATTTAACATAATGTCCTTAAGGATCATCCTTAAGGATGATAGATGACATCCGTGGCTTTTCCCTGATGGCTCAGTTGGTAAAGAATCTGCCTGCAATGCAGGAGACCCCAGTTTGATTCCCGTGTCAGGGAGACCCCCTGGAGATGGGATAGGCTCCCCACTCCAGTATTCTTGGGCTTCCCTTGTGGCTCAGCTGGTAAAGAATCTGCCTGTCATGCAGGAGACCAGGGTTCGATCTCTGGGTTGGGAAGATCCTCTGGAGAAGGGAAAGGCTCTCCACAGCAGTATTCTGGCCTGGAGAATTACATGGACTGTATAGTCCATGGGGTTGAATAGAGTCTGATACGACTGAGTGGCTATCACTTGCCCTTTTCATGACATTCACGGTGTCGCAGGTGTCAGAACATCCTTACCTTTTGAGTCTGAATGATATTTCATTGTATCTACCACATCTTGTTTATGCAGTCATTTGTCAATGACACTCGGGTTGTTTCCACCTCTTGATTACTGTGACTGGGGCTGAGATGCACATGCGTGTGGACTCCTCTCTACTTTTTCCATTGTACGTTCCGCTTTATACCGTATTATACATTTTGCATATTTAATGTTTACTGTTTACTGTGTTTCCCCTCTCTAGCATGGAAGTTCCATTAGAGTAGGGATTTTTGTCTGGTTTCTTCCCTGATGTAGCCCAAGCAAAACAGGGTCTGACATATAATAGAAACTCACTAAATAGTGCTTGTTAATAAAATTAGTATCAAACACTGACACACACCAGGCTCTGGGCTAGGCTGGAGGAAGCGCCAGCAAATAAGACATGGAACTTACAGTTCAGGGGGGAGTGAAGTAAAATTAACTGGTGGGTTCAAATTTGATAAAACAAGCTTCCTTACGAGAAAGTTGTTAGTTCTGCAGCTGACCTTTTCCTTCACATGGCTCCTCTTGCTTGAGTATCGCTACTTCTGTTACTTACGTGTCCTAATGCAAGAATAAGTTATTTCTATCTATGCACTTAAATTCAACGTGATGTGAAGAAATTTGAATAATTTAAATTGTGATGGAATGATGATTCTATTTTTATGTTATCTCTGCTGGAACATTTCCACCCACTGATCTGGCTTAATTGGAGAGTATATTGCAGGATTCTCCTAAACATTTTTCATTTAAGATTAATATCCACATGAAGAAAAGCTTTAAATGTTTTTCTCATCATATCCCCATAGAATTACTTGGAATATCTCTAAAAAGGAATTATCTGATTTCCAAAACCCAGGTGATAGCTAATTTTTTTAATCAGTATTTTCACTTGAACAAAATTCCAGTGTTTCTTAAAATAGCTAAGCATCCTCTTGGGTTGGTGTCCCAGGAGTTTATCTACGAAGAGCTCAGAAATTCTGTTCTGTTCTCTGGGTGTACATGGTCAGTGTGCTTGATTCTCTCTCCTGCTTCTATCTGAGCTCATATTAAAATTATTCTTTTTACCCCCTTCTCTCAGTAAATAGAAAACTTTCTTTGTTTTTTTTCCTATGAAATAAAAAGGAATATATGATTATTCCAGAAAGCACAATCACAGAAAGAATATACAGGACACCAACTGTTTCAACTGCTATTAAAACCTGGTGCATAGGATTCAAATTTGTGTTGTCCAGATTTGGTAGCCATTAGGCCCAGGTGGTGACTGAGCGCTTGACATGTGGCCAGATCAAACTGAGATGTGTTTAAGGTGAAAACACACATCAGATTTACAAGTTTCACACACACACGAGGAGACGTAAAATGTCTTCATAATTTTATATTGATTACCTGTCGAAATTATAGTGTTGTTGATATATTGGTTAAAGAAAATGTAGTATCAGTTACATGAGTTTCTTTTCACCTTCTTCTTTAATGTGACTACTAGAAAACGGAGAATTACAGGGCTTGCATTGCATTTCTCGGAGAAGGCGATGGGACCCCACTCCAGTACTCTTGCCTGGAAAATTCCATGGGCGGAGGAGCCTGGTAGGCTGCAGTCCATGGGGTCCCTAAGAGTCGGACACGACTGAGCGACTTCACTTTCACTTTTTACTTTCTTGCATTGGAGAAGGCAATGGCAACCCACTCCAGTGTTCTTGCCTGGAGAATCCCAGGGACGGGGGAGCCTGGTGGGCTGCCGACTCGCACAGAGTCGGACACGACTGAAGCAACTTAGCAGTACAGCATTATATGTCTATTGGACAGTGCTGCTCAGATAATCTTTTTCTGTGTGTCTGCACATATACACATATTGTAAGAGCAAAATCATGATATTTTCTATTTCAGTCCATGGGGTCGCAAAGAGTCGCACACGACTGAGCGACTTCACTTTCACTTTTCACTTTCCTGCACTGGAGAAGGAAATGGCAACCCACTCTGGTATGCTTGCCTGGAGAATCCCAGGGACTGGAGCCTGGTGGGCTGCTGTCTATGGGGTCACACAGAGTCGGACACGACTGACGTGACTTAGCAGCAGCAGCAGCAACCCACATTCTTCACTTATTAATATATTATTGGCATATTTCCAGGTCTACAGATATAGTTCTCCAAAATTATTTGTAATAGCCACAATGTTCTAACGTAAAATTACACTGTAATTTCTTGAAATTATTAAACACTGGAATGTTCCCATTCTCCACTGTTTAAAAAAAGCGTTCTAAATAGATAACTAATGAGAACCGATTGCATAGCACAGGGAATTCTACTCGGTGCTCTGCAGTGACCTAAATGGAAGTAAATCTAAAAAAGAGGGGATATATGTCTACCTACAACTGATTCACTTTGCTGAACAGCAGAAACAACACAACATTCTAAGCAACTATACTTCAATGAAAATTCTAAAAGACAACACAAACCAAATATCCCTGGACTCACGACTGTGCTTATGTGAATGATTATTTCATTAGACTGATTTTCCAAAAGTGCAATTGCTAAATTAAAAAACACACATTTTTAGGATTTTTGTTACGAAAAACCATCAAGTCCCCTCTCAAAAAATGTGGTACTAGTTTTAAGCTCATCAGCAGGTATTCTTGGGTTCATTTCTTTATAGCTTTCCTTTACTGATTGTTAGGGTTTTAAGAAAAATCTCATTGTCTTCATTTTACTTCTTCTATCATAAGTAAAATGGAAGTGTTCCCCATTTTTATTAGCACTTTGTGATTCATCTTTTGTTAAACTAACTTCATGTCTGTGGCCCATTCATTTTTTGGAGAATTCCTCTTTTATTATTGACTTACAAGGCTTCTTAATACAGATTAATTATATTACTCCTTGGTCACATGTTCCATGTGCTTTCATTAGTTTATTTGCCCTTTAATCTTTTGTTATTTTTTGATGCCCAGAGATTTTAATCCTTACATAATTTTTTAAGGTAACTGTCCCTGAGCTGATATTTAGAAATTCCTTTCATACTTTAAAATAATGTCATTATTCAAGTATAACATCTTCTAGTATATTCTTGCTGACATATTTTACATTTATTCCCTTACACCATATGGAATCTATTTTTTGTGTAGAAATTATGAGGGCTATCTTTTCAAAATGTTTAGCTAGATATCTCAATTCCATTTATTAACCAGCTGTCCTTTTCTTCATTTGTTTAAAAAACAAGCTAATGTGGAAGGATTGGGTCCATACAAGGTCAAGTCCATGGAACAACATAGAAGCAGGTTGGAAAAGGCATGCATTTGAGTCCAGGATACATGTGGGCAGGGATTGGGATAAATCAGAGTGGAAGATCAGGAAGAAAGGCACAGGCTACCAGTCTTCTGCACTGATCCTAGTCATGAGTGACCTTAGTTGAGTTTAATGGTTTTAACTACTCAGAATCATGTGCCACTTACAAAATCTGAGTAAATTTAAACTGTCTTGCCCCAGAAATATGTGCACACACATCTTTGTACATAATTGCATGAGGTTTATCGATCCCCTGAAGTCTGTGCAGGAGACTTACTGGGATACACAGACCTCAAGAGGGCTGTTTTCCTTGTGGAAGAAGAGCTCAAAGACCTAGAGGTAAGTCATACTCCAGGTAAAGACAGGTACAGGGCTCTACTCCTCCTTTATGCAGTCATACTGAACACTCACTCGCCACTCCCCAAACTAAGACTATTCTTCCAGCCTCAGGCCTCTGTTCCTACTGACATCTCATTTAAAATGGCATTCTCAGCTACGGTGGCTATTCCTGGTTGCCACTCCAGCATCCATTCTCCACCCTGAAATTTCTATCAGAATCCTAAATTTTCTTCTGTTATATTTTCACTCTAGGAATAGACTCCTCCCACTAAGCACCAGGGGTGGATCCTGGCTGGCTCAGACCAGCCAGGACACTATGTTCTTTGACCACAGTCACTGGTCCAGGCGTGGACATGTGGACACCCAAGTCATCCACGTGATAGAAATAGAGGCCTCTTGCTTGGGAAAAAGCTGGAGCAGAAGCACTCTCTCTGCCACACAAAAGGGGAAGCAAAGGCACAACCTGCTGCTGTCAGCCATCCAACCAACCAGCTTTAGAACAAAGACAGCACCTTGGAAAGCCATGTGAGAAGCAGAGGATATTCCTTAGTGAGATACTGAGCCACCCAATCCATCAACCTTGCGGGCTGCTCCAAGTCAGACTCCTGTTATTGAATCAATAAATTATCCTGCTGTTTATGTTGAGTATGTTTTTTTGTTCCAAGTAATGTAAGCTTCCTAACTGACACATGCTGGCCTAGGGAAACCAGCTGAGACACTAGCTTCTCCGCATCTTCCACAGTTAAGCCAGCTAGAAGGGATGCCTCCCTCCAATTCATTTCTCCAGCCCTTTGTTCCTCCCTGCCATATTGCATGAACACCCCTACTACACTGGACACAAATTCTAGGTGAGGAACCACAGCTTGGGACATTTCATATCTTCACAATACCTGGCTGATGTTCAATGATTTTTTTTTTATAAATTACACTAGGAATGCCTTACTCCATGACTGGGTCTGGGTCTTCCATTATCACCAAGATAAACGAACAGGGACTTCCCTGATGGTCCAGTAGGTAAGTATGCTCCCAATGCAGGGGGCCTGGGTTTGATTCCTGGTTAGGGAACTAGATCTCACATGCTGCAACTAAGACCCAGCGTAGCCAACAAATAAATATTAATTAATAAATGAATGATAGCCACTTTAAAAAATGAACAACATGCTTGGATGTCTGATGAAAGTGCTGCATCTTAGACCTTGATTCTTTCTGTCTTGACATTGAGGAGCACTGAGTGTGTGGTTTGATAAGGTAGAGAGGAGATAAACGAGGACTAGACCTGCATCTTCTGAAGTGAGAGGGTGATAAACACCAAAAAGGTGAGAAGTATGTGTGTGTGTATTATATGTAACTTAGTATATGGAGGTAGCTACCAAAAGAATCTCCATATACTAACTTAGTATATGGAGTATACATAACTTAGTATATGGAGGTAGCTACCAAAAGAATCGGGAGTCTTCCCTGGTGGTTCAGAGGTTAAAGCGTCTGTCTCCAATGCGGGAGACCCGGGTTCGATCCCTGGGTCGGGAAGATCCCCTGGAGAAGGAAATGGCAACCCACTCCAGTATTCTTGCTTGGAGAATCTCATGGACTGAGGAGCCTGGAGGGCTGCAGTCCATGGGGTCACAAAGAGTCAGACACGACTGAGTGACTTTACTTACTTACTTACTTACCAAAAGAATCAGCTACAAGAACTGAAAGCAGTTAACTCCAAGGAGAGCAAAATGAGAAGGGGGCTTCTGTTGCTTGTAATGAATTTTCTTTGAACAATTCATTAAGTTGTCTACCTATAAAACCATAATAATTTTTTAAATTGCTGAATTAACAATAAAAAGTTATACACCACCAGGGAAGACAAATAGCTAAAAGTAGTCACCCCTGGAGAAGAGGATTATGATGGAGGGTGCTAAATGAAGCACAGAAATATTTTCATACCTTTAAATACCATTTGAGCTTTTATCTCCATGTGTGTTCAATAAACATCTCTCTTTCTTTCTCTTCGGCAAACAGATGGGTTACAAAAACGGTCACAGTAATTGTTCTCCTTGTATCCATGCCCCTGTGTAGCACCTTCTGGGTTAGTCCCTGGCTTTGGCCGCTTGATTTGCAATGGCCAACGGGACAGCAGGAATGGGACACAAATATGACAGAAGCTTGAAGAGTGCTTGTGCCTTGGGTCTGTCCTCTCCTGCTGCTCCTGGAACTCTTGACACTGTAGCCCAGCAAGACCAGCAGAAGAGCCACCCAGCAGAGGCCAGTCCAAACTCCCCACTCACTGGATCATGAGCTATTGAACAGTTACATGTATACAAATGGCATGAAAACATCCTCTAACACCATACACCAAAATAAACTCAGAGTGGATCAAAGACCTAAATGTGAGGCCAGACACTATAAAACTCTTGGAGGAAAAAATAAGACGAACACTCCTTGACAAAAATCTCAGCAAGGTTTTTTTTTGATCCATTTTCTACAGTAATGAAAACAAAACCAAAAATAAACAAAGCGAACCTATTTAAACTTAAAAGCTTTTGTATAGCAAAGGAAACCATAAATAAAACAAAAAAGACAACCCACAGAAGGAAAAAAAATATTTGCAAATGAAGTGACCAACAAGAGATTAATCTCCAAAACACACAAACAGCTCACATAGCTCAATATCAAAACAACAAACAACCCAATCAAAAAATGAGCAGATGATCCAAATAAAAAAAAAAAAATTCTACAAAGACATACAGATGGCCCAAAAGCACATGAAAAGGTGCTCAACATCACTAATAATTAGAGAAATGCGAATCCAAACTACAATGAGGTATCACCTAACACCAGTTTCAGAAAGGCCATCATCAAAAAATCTACAAGCAATAAATGCGGAGAAGGTGTGAGAAAAGAGAACCCTCCTACGCTGTTGGTGAGAACGTAAATCGGTGCAGTCACCGTGGAGAACAGTACTGGGGTTCCTTAAAAAGCTAAAAATAGAATCACCATATGATCCAACTATCCCGAACTCCTGGGCATACACCTGGAGAAAACCAAAATTTGAAAAGAGAGGTGCACCCCAATATTCATTGCAGCACTGCTTACAACAGTTAAGACATGGATGCAACCTACATGTCCATTAGCAGATGAACAGATAAGGAAGATGTGGTACCTGTATACAATGGAACATTACTCAGCCACAAAAAAGACGGAAATTATGCCACTTGCAGCAACATGGATGGGCCTAGTAAGTGAAGTCAGTCAGACAAAGACAAATATCAAATGATGCCACTCACACAGAAAATCAGTTTAAAAAATCACAAAAATGAACTTATTTGCAAAACAAACACAGACTTTCAGATTTTGAAAACAAATTTATGGTTACCAAAGAGGAAATGTGTGCGGTGGGAATGAATTAGAAGCTTGGGATTCATATACACACCCTACTATATATAAAACAGATAACCAATGAGGACCTACTATACTACTGTATAGGACAGGAAACACTAGGCAATATTCTGTAATAACCTAAATGGGTAAAAACCTGAAAAAGAATGAATACATGTATGTGTACAACAGAATCACTTTGCTATACACCTGAAACTAACAAAACATTAAAAATCAACTATACCCCAATAAAATTAAATAAACAAATAAATACTTTTCAAAAGAATCACTACCTAAATAAAAGTTTGCATTAAACTTTTAAATTTGAGGCAAGTTCAGTTCAGTTCAGTCGCTCAGTCATGTCCGACTCTTATTATGTGTCAAATGCTGACTGACAGATGCTGACACAGATATAGACACAGAAATAAAACTGAAATTATATATTTCTAGGACTCAACCCAGATTTCTGGATTTCCAGATCCCGACCTAGATTTATGAGATCATACGAGGGTGAATCCTGAGTATTTGATTTAAAAATCTCTATAATTGAGAGAGTCATTTCCTAGGCAGGTTGATAAGAAGTCTAGGGGTCCCCAAGGAGAGAGGAGTCTGGAATTCTCAAGGAAGAAGAAAGGACAAACTTTTTTCTTCTCTACATTCCTTAGGATTATACAACAATAATGTATTCTGCCTGAGGACAGTCTCTGGATTAAACCTTCTGGGTAATTCTGTTATCTTAACATGTAAATTATGGGAGTAGGTCTGGTGAGGACTTTACAACCTCCAGACATTCTTTGGATTTACTGGAGAGAATATAACTCCATTGCTAACACAAACAAACGGGTACTCTTTCTACCCCCTTCTGATGCCTATGTCAGAAGCTTTCTCTATCTCCTTTATACTTTAATAAAACTTCATTACACAAAAGCTCTGAGCGATCAAGCCTTGTCTCTGGCCCCAGATTGAATTCTTCTCCTGCGGGGGCCAAGAATCCCGGGGTCGTAATTCAACAACCTTTCATAATGACTCTAACATAACCTGGGCAAGCATTTGAGAATTCCAGGTATACAATGAAGATCAAAGGGTTTGGAGATCTGAGTTCGAAGCCAGGTATTTCTACTTACTGTGAAATCTTGGGCAAGTGAAGTTAAATTTCTCTGAGCTTCCATTTTATCCTCGGGAAAATAGCGGAAGTTGTTATGGTGATGAAATAGGCTGGTATACAGAAAAAAGTCCAGCATTATACATGGAATTTCTTCCCCTACCTCCTCCAGCAAACTCTAATGGATCTGTACAGAGGAAGCCAATTCAGTGTATAATTCTGGAAAGCCTGCGGGTGGTTTGGCTATATTGGATTATTATTGTCCTTTCTATCTTTAACAAAGCACAGAGCAGAGAGAGGTTGATGGAAAACCATCCTCGGAAGGGTTTTATTTCCCTCGTTTGTCAGGGTGACTTTAAGGAAAATGTTATAGTGTGAAATAAGAAACTTTCATGATAGAATGGAAGAGACCATAAGGGAAAAACAGGGCTGTTATCAGATTCATGATTTGAACGAATGATTTGGAAAATCTCAAATGCAGGACAAGAGGTTTCCAATGAGGGAACAAGAAATCTTAGACCCAGGACAAATAGCATGACAGCAACTTCAGAAGGTCAAATTGCCTCCACTTTTTTTTTGTCTATAGATGAAAGTGAAAGAGGAGAGTGAAAAAGTTGGCTTAAAGCTCAACATTCAGAAAACGAAGATCATGGCATCTGGTCCCATCACTTCATGGGAAATAGATGGGGAAACAGTAGGAACAGTGACAGACTTTATTTTGGGGGGCTCCAAAATCACTGAAGATGGTGATTGCAGCCATGAAATTAAAAGACGCTTACTCCTTGGAAGGAAAGTTATGACCAACCTAGATAGTATATTGAAAAGCAGAGACATTACTTTGCCAACAAAGGTCCGTCTAGTCAAGGCTGTGGTTTTTCCTGTGGTCATGTATGGACATGAGAGTTGGACTGTGAAGAAAGCTGAGCACTGAAGAATTGATACTTTTGAACTGTGGTGTTGGAGAAGACTCTTGAGAGTCCCTTGGACTGCAAAGAGATCCAACCAGTCCATCCTAAAGGAGACCAGTCCAGGGTGTTCATTGGAAGGACTGATGCTGAAGCTGAAACTTCAATACTTTGGCCACCTGATGCAAAGAGTTGACTCATTGGAAAAGACTCTGTCTGATGCTGGGAGGGATTGAGGGCAGGAGAAGGGGATGACAGAGGATGAGATGGCTGGATGGCATCATTGACTTGTGGACATGAGTTTGGGTAAACTCTGGGAGTTGGTGATGGACAGGGAGGCCTGGCGTGCTGCGATTCATGGGGTCGCAGAGAGCTGGACATGACTGAGCAACTGAACTGAACTGAACTGAGAGCAACTGGGCTTCCAGGTGGTGCTAGCGGTAAAGGACCCGCCTGTCAATGCACGAGACTTAAGAGACACTGGTTTGATCCCTGGGTCAGGAAGTTCCCCTCAAGGAGGAAATGGCAACCCACTCCAGAATTTTTGCCTGAGAAACCCATGGACGACGAGCCTGGTGGTCTAAGGTTCATAGGGTTGCAAAGAGTAAGACATGACTGAAATGACTGTGCGCTCAGAGAGCAAATTAGATTGACTGGGAGCAAGCTTGGTAGAAGTTTGCTCATAAGCCTCAGTTTTCTCAGTTGTTAAAAAACAGTCTTGAATTAATTGCTCTCTGAGGTCCCTCTGAACACTGACATGCTACTAATTTACAGCCAGAACGTTTCTCCTCCTTGTCTAACTGAACTGTGCTTCCACCTATCCATTTTGAAAAGAAACTGGGCAACCATTTCTTAAACATTTATTTAAAAAATAAACAACTGTCTCTAGGTGTTGACCTGATGCCTAATTTTGATTCATTTTCATCCAAAGAGAAAGATACACACATTTGTGGCCGACTATCTATGTCTGTGCTTCTTACCTTTTTTTTTTCATTTTGGAGCACTGTTCTATCCAAGAAGACCTCTATGCATTGCCTCAGTTTCCCTCAGCTCACCAACATTTGTAAGGACAAAAATAAAATGGCTTGGTGACATTAAAAACAAACAAAGGAACAAACAGAATGACTGGCCACCCTTGTTCATAAATGCCTGATTGCTCCCATATTAGCCAAAAAAAATCAGCACAAACTCCGAACAGTCATTTTCTTGTATACAAACTGCACTCACATGGCTCAGTAGGTAAAGAATCCACCTGCAGTGCAGGAGTCAGAGAGAATGAGGGTTTGATCCCTGGGTTGGCAGTATCCCCTGGAGAAGGAAATGGCAACCCACTCCAGGATTCTTGCCTGGAGAATCCCATGGACAGAGGAGCCTGGCAGGCTACAGTCCATGAGGTTGCAAACAGTTAGACATGACAGAAGCAACGAGCACAGCAAAAACTGTACCATTAGTTTCTGTTGGAAAGAGAACACATACTCTGTGTGGGCTACTAGCGACCAGAGTCCCAGGCTTTACCCAGGTTTCTGGTACCCTAGCATTTGTCCCTGAGCCCGGGAGCCCTGCCTGAGACAGTCTTAAGCACAGTCCTGTAGGGAAAGAAGTTATTATGCCAGAAAATTGGAATTGAATACAATCAGACAAGTTTCACCCATTCTGGACTCAAAAACCATCTATCTAGTCAAAGAAATCTTTTCTCTTAATACGTGAAATATAAAACTAAAACCTTTAAAAAGTCCTATCAAAGAGATTGATGGCATTTTTCACAAAGTGAACATTTTAATATTATCATCTGGTGATCTTTCCTGATGTGATCACAAAACCATGCATGTGATACACAAACGTGGCCACAGACACTTTCACGACTTCATATTCCAAACAAAAGGCACAGGGCGGGGGCTTTCTACCCTTAGAAGAACCAGTACATTATCAGCAGGCCAGTGATCGTCCAGCTTAGCAGAAAAAAGGGAGTGAATGCTATTGCACATCATTATTAGAAACTGGCTGCTCTCAGTATATTCTGTGGCCTGGTGGCAGCAGCATCCCCAGAGATCTTATTAGAAGGATGAAAACTCAGGCCCCCACACCACAGAGAAGTATCAACAACCTCAGATATGCAGATGATACCACCCTAATGGCAGAAAGCAAAGAGGAACTAAAGAGCCTCTTGATGAAGGTGAAAGAGGAGAGTCAAAAAGCTGGCTTAAAACTCAACGTTCAAAAAACCAAGATCATGGCATCTCGTGGCATCACTACATGGCAAATAGAAAGGGGAAAAGTGGAAGCAGTGACAGGTTTTATTTTCTTGGACTCCAAAATCACTCTGGACAGTGACTGCAGCCAAGAAATTAAAAGATGCTTGCTATTTGGAAGGAAAGCTATGACAAACCTACAGCATATTAAAAAAGCAAAGATACCACTTTGCCGACAAAGGTTCATATGGTTGAAGCTATGGTTTTCCCAGTAGTCATGTACAGATGTGAGAGCTGGACCATAAAGAAGGCTGAGCACCAAGGAATTCATGCTTTCAAACTGTGGTTCTAGAGAAGATTCTTGAGAGTCCCTTGGGCTGCAAGGAGAGCAAACCAGTCAGTCCTAAAGGAAATCAACCTAAATATTCATTGGAAGGACTGGGGCTGAAGGTGAAGCTCCAATGCTTTGGCTCTCTGATGCAAAGAACCAACTCACTGAAAGACCCTGATGCTGGGAAAGACTGAGGACAAGTAGGAGAAGGGGGCAACAGAGAACAAGATGTTTGGATTTGACATCATCGATTCAATGGACATGAATTTTGGCAAACTCTGGGAGACAGTGAAGGACAGGGAAGCCTAGTGTGCTGCAGTCCATGGGGTCACAAAGAGTTGGACACGACTTAGCAACTGAACAACAAAAAGCTGCCACACCAGACCCAGTAAATCAGAATCTACATTGTTAAAAGACCCCCGGGCGATTCATGTACATGTCCAAGTTTGATGAGCACTGGAGAACATCCTCCTTATCCAGGTGGGGTTATTTTCTCACTGGGAGAGATTGTAAAAACTGGCCATGGATTTCTCCCACTTCTGTTAGCATGCTCCTATGCTCCCCATCAAGAGATGGAGTCTTTTTCTCTGCCTCTTTGAATCTGGGTACTTTGTATCTTGCTTTTAACAGTAGACTGCAGTGTAAGTGATGATACTGGAGGTCCATGTGTGGACCCTCTTGAAACCCTTGAGAGCACTAAATGCAGAAGCTCAAGCAAGCTGGCTGGAGGATGAAAATCCTGCGGCGAGTGAGGCCCAGTCAAGAGCCATAACCATTAATCTGACACGTGAGGGAGTTGTGTTGGATGACCCAGCCCCACTGAGCAGCCCCATTGAGTAGCTGCCTGGATAGTGTCCTCTGGAAGACCAGCAGAACAACAAGAGTCCAATTCCACCTTGGTGGAAGAAATCATCTTTGCTGATATAAAACTAAGGGTTGGGTAAATTTATTCCTGGGGAAGCCCCTTTGGTGACAGGTTCACAAATGCTGGAATGATGGAACTATTTATGCTGGGTGGTTAAAACAAGCTCTTCAACCAGTGTTACCCTCTCCACAGCTCCCTGGATGGATGCTGTGAAGAAACAATATACAGAATCAAAACCATGATCAAATCTCCTGATATCTGGCTCACAGATTTTTGCAGATACCTCTGGCCTGTCTGGCTGCCCCCTCCCCCATGCCTTAACTCAGGCTCCTGATAGTTTCTGCTCAAATCCAGCTACCAGCCAAGGCAGTGAACTACGAATCTTTAGTGAACCGTGCTGAACTGGAAAGACTAAGCTTTGGGCTCACCAGAACAGAGCTTCAATTCTGGCCCTGCCAGTTGCTAGCTAGGTGACTGGGGAAATTACCTAACTTCTCTGAAATTCAGCTTTGCCATCTGTCAATTGAGATTAAGAATCTCTGTTCATCAAGATTGTTGAGATTATATATAAGAAAGAGGGCATATTATGAATGCTCTGTAAATATAATCTACATAAATGAGGCTAGGGGTGTGAAAGCCATAAAATCCCTGACACGTGTAATTTTGAAAAGACAAACCCACCAGCCTCCACCCCACCCCCAGCCTTTGAGAACACCAGACTTTTAAATGGCTGGACACTCTGACTGCAGTCTGGCTGTGTATCTGCTGACTGCTTGGCAGTGATTCCATTTAGGAGAGGGGATGGGTGATCAGCATTCATCCCTGCGTCACCAGGTCAAGTGGGTACTAATCAGGAAAAATGTTTGGCTATCAAATGCTCCATTGAGTGCTTTAAATATCACCTGATGTGTCATAAATTTGGATTAGCTGTAGAAAATCAATCTTTACCATATGCAAATTAAAGATGAAATGAGATTGTCCTTGCGAGCCACTGTGCTCCCTCAGCACGCTGGTTCTTCAGTTGTACTTAACTGATTTGAATTTTCTTACGTTTTGCTTCAGTTTGTGACTTGAAATTCATTATCCCTTAGACAGCTTATGGTCAGAGAGCTCTGATCCCAAAGACAGCCTTGAGAGAGATTCTTCAAGCGGCTACTGGCTTTGTTTCCTCATCTCCCCCAGACAGACTCGGCAGCCACCAGGAGTGAACTTGGCTGTGCTGGCCGTGGCCCCCGGAACCATCTTCTGAGAACTGGATGTTAATCTTGCTGTGATGCACATGGAGCGTACATGTGTGTGTCTGTGGGGGTAGATATATATTCCAGGAGTATTTTCAGGAAGTTGGATTTTCCCCTTAAAAATAAGTAACCACCTTTGTCAGTCACTCTTCCTGATTCCACAGAGAAGTAAAACCTTGGGATCAGACTTCTCAGAGCTGGACTGAATCGCTGGGCTTGGAAAGTCAGAAAATAGGCGAGCTTTTGACCACTCCCTCAGATGGCTCTGTTTCAGCCCAAACAAATCCCTGTAGCAAAAAAAACCTCAGGTAGGGAAATGGAGCATAAGCAGTGATGACCTCCCAGGGGAATGAGATGCTAGCTTTAAGTCCCAGGAGCTGCCAGCTACCCAGGAACTTATTAAAGTTCTTTCTTTGTATTCAGCAAGCTTGGAATAGGATCAGCTAATTAGCCTGCCTAGGAACCAACTGGCGCGGACTGGAACGACGGGGTGGGATAGAATGATGACAGTACTATGCGATAGTATTCTGTGTACTACTGCAGAGTTTGCTAAAATCTCGCAATAAATCATCTCACTTAATCCTCTCAACAGTCATGCAAGGTTGGTCTTATTACTATTTCAAGTTATACAATGGACACTGAGACATAAAGAATAAGTTAACTTATGAAAAACCTTAAAAATATTCATGCCTTCTGGCTAGTAACTCCATTTCTAGGAATTTACATTGGGAAAATATTAAGAAATCCAACAAAAAAAGATTTATTGATAGGTATCTATAAGGAAGGTACTTATAATAGTGAAAAACTGAAAGCAAACTACATGCCCCAAAATTAAAAATCAACTGAATAAATTACAAAAATTCAGTATAGGAGATGCTTGATAATCTCTAAAAATTAGGTTTCTGAACATGATTAAAGGAATTAAGTAGACTATAACTTAAGGAGATAATATGCTTTAAGGAAATAAGTTGACTGTTGTTAAACTATGAAAAATTTTAAAAGGAGATTACCTCCTTAAACATAGAGTATAACCCCAATTTTGCAGTATATCTTGTATATGAATCAGAAAGGTGAAAGAAATATCCTAAAACTTAGTAATTGTTGTGTGTGTTCCAAGAGTACATTGACATTTTCTCTCTTTCTATGTTTCTCTATTTTCATAATTATCTAAAATATGCAAATATCATAATTAAAAGCAAATGACAATAAATAAATAATATACAAAAAGAAATGTGTCAGTGTTGGCTTACTCATGAGGAACTAGTGAAAATCAGGAAACTAAAAGATACGAGCTATTCCGAGTGCTTTTGAAGGTCACAGTAAACATATGCCAAATACAGTTATTTTATCAAAACCATTTTGCCCATTTCTAACTCATTTATCTTTAACAAGATAAACAAGATTTCACGAGGGTCTGGTAATGATCCATCTGTGAAATCATGGGATGTTTGGTTCATCCCTGCAATTTTCTATACTTATCTTCCTTATCCTTCACAAAGTACTGTCAGTGTTTGGGAAAATGGTTTTGTGAAACTTGGTAAATTGCTAGGTAAAATAGTTCCTTGGATAATGGTGTGTCTGACACTTTAAACATCTGAAAACTCTCCAAGTTATTAGATGTGGGGTAGAGGAGGTCAGATAATGTCTCTAGAGATGGCTCCTATTAGGGGAGCTTTGGGTGATATAAAGTATGAGGCAGGGGTGGAGGGAAATGGCAGGCTGCAACTGCAGAATTCTAAACAGACATTTAGGAGGAATTTCCAAACAAGAGGTACAGGCCCTGCTGCTATCAGAGCGGAGAAAAGCAAATTGATTCTGCTAGGGAAAAATCTGGCCTTCATGAGAAGACTTCTAATGATGCCCAAATTCCATTTCTTAACATTTATTTTTTTGGTTAAATTGCTTTGAAAGCTATAATTTTAGCATTTTTGATTTGGGGACACTGAACTATCAATGTATAGGTTTTCCAAAATTATTAAATTCATTTGGATTTCAGTGACAGGTTTTTTACATGTAATTCTTTAATTTATCTGAAATACAGGTACTTTCTCCTTTTTACATAAAATCTTTAACCCCAAGAATGAGTATTAGTAATTTTACTAATAGTAATCATCCCCCTGCCCCCCCACCAACCACCATTGATCAGCACTTATTTTCTGCTCTGAATTGTACCAAGTCCTTTGACACACCGCAGACATCACTTGCTTTGAACTTCACAACACTCTGCAGATCTGGGAACTGAACCTCAGAGAGGTTGATGCCATTTGCATCGCAAACCAAAGTGTTACATCAGGCATGGTCCCTTTCTGAAGTTTTTGTTTGGCTCCATTACTCTGCCTGCCCAGTCTTGCACCTTACCTTTAAATAGCTGTGACGTTTACCCTGCTAGGTCTATACAATCAAAATTAATCTTAACTATTCTTACCCATACATCCTCCCAAAAGATTTTTAAAATAATGTTTATACTTTAATTATCCAAGTAATACATACTCACTATTGAATGCTTAGGGAGTACACATAGAAAGGAAGAACAGAAAGGAAAATCACGTATGAACTTGCCCATGCAGTGATGATCACTGTGACATGATTTCCAGTTCATCTTGTGTGTTTATGATCTGTCCCCCTCCATTAGAGTATGATTTCCATGAAGCAGGGGTTTTTCTCTTGATCACTGTTGGACCTCTGGGGTCTATGTAACAAATTACACAGTCTGCTGCCCAGATCATAAGTTCAGGATTAGGGTGCTCACAACTCAGTCGGCTCAGAGAGTTGGCTTACAGATCAGCCCTTCTCTAGGGACAGCCTTCAGCCAGGGGGAATGCCTCTTTCAGGGTTACATCTCCTCCACAGAGGTAGCCCACATCAATGACCTGTAGGTTTGAGGGTATAAAGGCATTGTCCCAACCTGGAATAACTCCAAAGGGCCATTTCATTGCAGCGCTCCCTGCGAGACTGCTGGGACCTATGAGTGACCGCATCACCGTTCCCCTCCCTCTGCTCGGTCTTGCTTCCATAACTCCCCCACCAATGTTACTTCCGAGAATACTCCCAGTTACCTTCCTGAAGGTGAACTTTTGCTACACAGCCTGTTTCCAGAACCATAGTGAAGTGAAGTGAAGTCACTCAATCGTGTCCGACTCTTTGCGACCCCGTGGACTGTAGCCCACCACGCTCCTCTGTCCCTGGGATTTTTCAGGCAAGAGTACTGGAGTGGGTTGCCATTTCCTTCTCCAGAAGATCTTCCCAACCCAGGGATTGAACCCAGGTCTCCCACATTGTGAGCAAGACGCTTTACCGTCTGAGCCACCAGGGAGCCAAGTTAATAGACCACTATGCCAGACATAGGGCCGGCTTTATAGTATTTGTTGAATGAGTCTATGCAAAACTTTTTAGGGGTGCTTCCTTCATTTCTGGTGATTCTCACTCCTCAGCAATGAAGCAGAAGCTCCATCATGCCCCATGGAGTCAGAAGAAGCCAGCCATTCCTGTGCAGCCATCAACACGATTGCAGCTTCTTCCCATTACTGCCACCTTGACTTTTCATGATGTCCCAGGGGCCCCCTTCACTGCTTGTTAACAACAGTGACCAGGACAAGATCCCAACTTGGCTGCCAGTTCTGGGTAGCTCTGGACCCAGCCTCCACTGTTCTCCCCAAATCCTGAGGCTTACTGTCACTCCTTGCTGAAGCCAGGGAATCTGCAGAGATCCCTATTCTGCTAAGCCTGCATCCCTGGGCTCCACCCAGGTGACAGTGGTCCAGGAGGTTGAGAAGGATGCTTCCACTTCAGTGTCTTACTCAGATAAGGGCACTCTATGATGGAAGCGGCCTGGACTTTAAACATTCAGATCTTGGGTCCATTAACATTTCTACTTCTCCAGAGTGTGACCCAACCAAGATGATTGTGTTGGGACAGACAGGACGAATCTGGAAACCAACACGCACCGCAACTCTTGGTCCAGCTGTCACATGCTCTTTGGATGAAATCTCCCTCTGGGTCTATCTGTGCTCAGGATACTGAGAAACAGAACCTGAAGCTGGGTATTCTTGACCAATTAATTTATTGAGGAATAGGCACTGGTGGTAAAGAACCCACCTGCCAATGCAGGAGACACAAGAATGTGGGTTTGATCCCTGGGTTGAAAGGATCTCTTGGAGAAGGAAATGGCAACCCACTCTAGTGTTCTTCTCTGGAGAATCCCATGGACAGGAGCCTGGCAGGCTATAGTCCACGGGATCGCAAAGAATCAGACACAACTGAGTGACTGAGCCTGAGCACTCAGGAGAAGGGAGGAAAGCACCACAGGGAAGAGGGAGGAGCTAAAAACATGGGGTCTCAGCTGAGGCAGCTTCAGCCTGATCCCATAGTGAGCTTTGGAACACAAGTTGTACCACACATTTCTGAAGAGCTGGAAGCTAATTTCTGTAAGTTGTTGTCATCCTTCTTTTTTGCAATAAGATACATCACTTGATACACTATAGAAAGTATGTCAATAGGACCTGACAGAATCCACATTATAGTGTAAGGGGCCAATACATCTGTTATCGAAATTTCCCTTTTTGTTCCCCCACAGAACATTTTTGTTGTGACCTCTGAATCAAGAAATGATGCTTCATTCAATTTCACAGACAATCAAGTGGGAAAAAATTGATGGTTCAATATCCACAAAGCAATCAATGTGATAAACCACATTAACAAAATGAAAGAATGAATATCAAATGATCATCTCAATAGATGCAGAAAAAGCTTTTGATAAAATTTAACGTCGATTTACGATAAAAAAAACTTTTTAAAAAGTTCGTATATTGGGAACATTTCAACATAATAAAGGCCATTTATGACAAACCCACAGCTAACATCATACTTAAAGGTGAAGAAAATGAAAGCTTTTCCTCTAAAAGCGGCAATAAGACAAAGATGTCCACTCTCACCACTTATATTTAACATAGGGCTTCCCTGTTGGCTCAGTGGTAAAGAAGCCACCTGCCAGTTCAGGAGACAAGGGTTCCATCTGTGGTCCAGGAAGATCTCACATGCCGCGGGACAACTAAGTCTGTGTACCACAACTGCTAAAGCCTGTGCCTCTAGAGCCCGTGCTCGGCAATAGGAGACGTCACTGCAACGAGAAGCCTGCACACCTGACCGGAGAGCAGCCCCCACTTGACACAACTAGAAAAAAAGCTGGAGTAGCACAGTCAAAAATAAATGTAATTACATTTAACATAGTATTGGAAGTCCTAGCCATAGAAATCAGGCAAGAAAAAAAAAAGTCATCCAAATTGGATGGGAAGAAATAAAACGGTCACCATTTGCAGATGACATGATACCATATTTAGAGATCTCTAAAATCTCCACTCCCAGGTGAAATGAAATCTACACACAAGGGAAATGAAAAACATATGTCCACACAAAATTCTGTACACAAATAGAAGCATTCACAGCAGCATTACTAATAATGGCCAAAAAGTAGAAACAACACTGCTGCTGCTGCTGCTAAGTCACTTCAGTCGTGTCCGACTCTGCGACCCCAGAGATGGCAGCCCACCAGGCTCCCCTGTCCCTGGGATTCTCCAGGCAAGAACACCGGAGTGGGTTGCCATTTCCTTCTCCAATGCATGAAAGTGAAAAGTGAAAGTGAAGTCGCTCAGTCGTGTCCGACTCTTCGCAATCCCATGGACTGCAGCCTACCAGGCTCCTCTGCCCATGGGATTTTCCAGGCAAGAGTACTGGAGTGGGGTGCCATTGAACTAATCAACATCAACTAAGTGGCTAAATAAAGCGTCATATGTCCATAGAGTGGAACATTATTCAGTATAAAGGAAATGACGTATTGATAAATGCTAGAAAATGAATGAACTTTGGAAATATTCTGCGAAATGAAAGAAGGAAATCACAAAAGACCACACATTGTATGATTCAATTTAAATGTAATGTCCAGAAGAGATAAATCTACAGACACAGAAAGTGGATTAGTGGTTGCCTAGAGTACATGAGTTTGTTAGGGGTTTGGGGTGGGAAAGTGACTGCTAATGAGTAAGGGTTGATAATAAGTTTCCAAAACGAGACTGTAGTGATGGATGCCCAACTATGAATATACCAAAATGCACGAATTGTACGTGCATGCACAGGTCAATTTAATGGTATGTGAATTACTACTCTCTAAAAGCTGTTTAAAATAAAACCAGCACTATCTCCATACAAAGCCCAAGAGATAATCCACAAACAAATTAAAGACAAACTGTTAACACCCACAATTTCAATGCCCAAACATTGCACAAAGTCCCACCATCTGGAGGGCTGCAATAATATCTTTTACTTCACTATGGATTCAGCAAATCATGGCTGCCAACACAAGCGTTTAGGGAGAAAAATAGCCACAGCAAATTCAGAAATATGTATCCATTTGACACTAATTAGTGTCAGTTTCAGTCCCTATTTGGGGAGTTGCCACATGGCTTTTGTATTTTTTCCCTCCAACCTTTACATCCATTGCCAAAATCAGGACGTTTTGCGTCTTCAGGAGGGGTTTACTGATAAATGAGAAGAGTCTCAGACACAACAGGACAGTTGATTTTTCATGCACAAGAGAGGAGGAAAAGGGTCCTTCCTTCCCTGCGTCACGTTCCATGTGAGGACATCAGACTGGGCTATTTGAACCCCAGTGTCTTCCAGAGGTTTTATGCCTAACACATTAATATTTCATCTTTGTTGCCCTGATTAATGAGACATTTTCTTTTATATTATGTCTACTGTTTGTGCAAAGAAAGCCTGTTGACTTTATATATTACATTTCTAACTACTTTACTGAATCTTCTTATTGTCTCAGTTTTTCAGTTTATTTTTCTGGGTTATTCAAGGTTTATAATCATGGTATCGGGACATAATTATAATGTTGCTTCCCTCCACCCATCCATTATTTTAATCCCTTACTTTTAAACCACTTTATTTGTAAAGGCTAAAACTTCCAGAAAACCCAAAGGCTCAGCTTTGACTACCTTCCATTAATTTTGAAACTCTGTATTTTATTATTGCTTATTTCTACCATCTGTGATTTCAAATTCAATTTTCTCATTGACCCAAAAACTGTCTATGTCAATGTGTAACAAAACGAATACAGTATTGTAAAGCAAAACAAACTAAAAAATAAAAATTAATTTAAAAAAATAAAAAAAAAAGAAAGAAAATAAGAGCTTCCCCCCTGTTATTTAGAAGGCACATTTTGTCACTTGTTTTAATAGCAATACTGCTGTTAAATACTTAATTATGAACCTGGCATTTTGATGGAGATAACTTAAGCATTTGAAGCAGATATCTATATATTTCTATTTTATCTTTTTTCAAATGACTTGTTTAATCCATGAAATGAATATACAGTTTTTCTCCTTTGATTGGGTGAACTGTACTGAGGATTTCATAATTTTGAAACACCTTTGACTTTATTGAACCTGGATTTTGCTGAGCCATGGTTCAAAATTTTGCTAACACAGTGCTCAGTTCTAGTTACTGATTTGTCTTACAATTTTTACATCAATACTCACAAATGAGCCTGGAGGTCTTCTCTGTGCTCTGATTTGAGTGCCGCTATTACTTTTGGCTTCCTTTTTTACCACACACTTGGAGACAGTTTATGTGTTGGATTTCTCTGTTCCTTGAACGTTTGAAATTATTTACCTGAGAAACCATCTGGGCCTGGTGATTAGAGAATGATGCATTTTCAACTTCTTCTCTGATTAGAATTCTTGTCTCTTCTAAACTAAATTTTGGTGATTTCTATATTTTCTAAATAATTAATCACTTCATCCATGTAGGTTTGCCAATCATTTCTTGAAACTCCTTTTAATATCATCTATTTGTACGTTAGTTTCTCAGTTGTGTCTGACTCTGCTACCCCATGGACTGTAGCCTGCCAGGCTCCTCTGTCCATGGGATTTTCCAGGCAAGAATACTGGAGGGGGTTGCCATTTTCTTCCCCAGAGGATCCTCTCGACCCAGGGAGACCTAGGTTCGATCCTCCCCAACACTGCAAGTCTTTACCAGCTGAATCATCAGGGAAGCCTCAAGAACACTGTATAATTCTCCATTCTAATTTTTAATTTTATTTCTAATATAAGTGGTTTTGTCAAAGAAATTAAAACCAGATTTTTAATTTACTGATTCTTCTTTTTCTGCTTTGTAATTTATTAATTCCAGGTCTCCATTTATTACCTTGATGGTTTTTCCTAACCTCCTGAATGCATTAAAATTTTTTTTTCTTTTATAGTTTCTAATATATATGTTTATGGCTTTATTTCCCAGGGAAACCAGCTTTGACTACCTTCCATTAATTTTGATACTCTGTATTTTATTATTGCTTATTTCTACCATCTGTGATTTCAAATTCAATTTTCTCATTGACCCAAAAACTGTCTAAAAAGAAAATTAAGAGCTTCCCCCCTGTTATTGCACTACCAAATAATGTAATTACACTAATAAATATGATGCTGCTTATTGGTTTACAATAAATATTCTTCATCATGCTAAATTAGTCAAGACCTGGCAGGAAGCAGATGGCACACTGAAACGAATTTAAGTAAACAGACGTGAACGAGGACACTAAGTATAGAAGCGTGGGCTGGGTTGAGGGAACAGACAAAAGATGCTGAGGCACCCAGGACCTAGCAACAGTGGGAATCCATTACCACCCCGAGGCCTGAAGAGAAATGGGCAGGGAAAAATATCGCTGCAGCCACAAAGAAACACCACCACCCCTGAGACTCCAGGAGCTGGGGAGGATGCAAAGAATAATTATCCAACCCCTCTTTCTCTTCCAGGCTTCTGCCCACACCCAACAGCCAAACACAGATGACCCAGCGGGTGCAGTCTGTAGAAGTCAACTTCAGAACAACAGCCTCAGGTGGAGTAAAAAAGGGAAGAGAGGAAAAAACAAAAACAACTCTGAGAACAAAAACTGGGAATAACCAGCACCTCAAATAAATATCATTCTCCTCCTAGTCAAACAGCAGAAATAGATATAAATTTCATTAACTCTGTGATCCACTGGTGAATTCTATTTATTGTTTATCTGATTTCAAAGCATCCTTGAATTTCGAGACCCCTTGACATATTCTTTTCACTATATTTTTCAGTTGCTGTAATCACTTTTTAAGAATTTTTACATCTATGCTCATAAATGAGATTGGCCTGCAATTTTCTTTTTTGAATGGTGATCAGGGTTATGCTTCTCTTGTGAATGAATCGCAGGCTCTTTTCCCACCTTTTAGCTCTGCAATAATCTATATAACAAAAGAATAATGCATTTCTAAAAAAGTTATTCAATTGTATTCCTGCTAGGAACTGGTGGTTATCTTTCAGGTAATTCTTGGATAACTTTTAGAGTTTTTCATAATTATTAGTTTGGATAGATTTTATGCTTTTTGAGTCCATTTTGGCCATTTATAATTTTCTTAAAAATGGCTGCCTTCCTGGAGATTTCTGCTGCTGTCATTTCAGTTGTGTCCTACTCTGTGCGACCTCATAGATTGTAGTCCACCAGGCTCCTCTGTCCATGGGATTTCTCAGGCAAGAATACTGGAGTGGGTTGCCATTTCCTTCTCCAGGGGATCTTCCCAACCCAGGGATCCAACCCAGGTCTCCCACACTGCAGGCAGATTCTTTACCATTGAGCCACTGGGGAATGGTTTTCTCCAATAAGCCCATTTTCCCCAAACTTGGAGTTAAACAGTCCCAATAAAGGGCTTCTGCATCTCTCAGGGCAGCCCACGGGGTTGTCATGGCTGCAGCACAGCCAGATTGCCAAAGGTAAGTTAAATAAAAACAAGTTGAAACTCGTAGGAGGGGGTTTAATCTTGAGACAGGATCAGTCAGGTTCCTCCACAGCTGTTGACAAAGGCCACACCCCGTGGAGCTGACCACAGGAGGATGAGCTTAAGGTAGCCTTCCATCCAGAGTGATTCACTGCACGGCTGGGTAACCTCAGCACCGGCCCACTCTGGAACCTGACCTCTCAGAACCATGGCTCTGATTTAGCCTCCTGCTTAGCAAAGGCGACAAGCAAGTGGGTGAGAGGAAAGAGAAGGGGAGGGAGGGAGCCCAGCTCTAATGATGACGTGCCTTCCCTGTGGTGCTTTCCTCCTGGTCCTGACTCGGCCACTTTGGATGTCTCATTGTGACTAAGCTTACTGGGGTTCAGTTGCCTGATCAGTGAATTGAGAAGCTCTGAGGCCTTCACAGATTTATGATTCTATTAACAGTCCCCCCAGGAGTAAGCATAATACAAACAGTCTCATGCCTCACTTTCAGCTCTCTCTAATAAGAAAAGGATGCTTCTCCCTAAGGAATGGTGTCTGAGATCTGCTTCAAGAAGGACCAGAAGGTGCTGCTGCTCCCCATATACCCTCCAGCCTAACCTGTCTTGGACTCAAAGTTCTCCCATGTTGGGTTCCAGGCATCAACAGCCTGAGTGAGAACACTGTCCTGGACAAGTAACCTTTGGAGTAACTGACACCTTCGGATGCACTGAGGCATCCAGTTGGCAAGGTTCCTGGGCAGCAGAAGGAGCTGATAGGGATGGTGAGTGCTAGCGCTGGGATGCTGCTGGGGTAGAGATGGGGGGACAGCCTGGAATGACAACCACAATCGCACCAGATAGATGGGAAGGGGTGCTACTGGCAGGCAGGGGACAACTTGGCGGCTTTGGGGCCACTAAAGGTGGAAGTGGACTGCAGCACATATTAGCCTACAAGGGTCTGAGGAAGGAAGAGCCTCAAAGACTCTGGCAATTTAGTATCTTTGGAAGCCAGCCGAAATGGGTGTCCACCCCAGTACTGCACTCACTACTGAGCTACTACACCTCTCACTCTCTTTCTCCATCTACAAAATGGGAATAATAATGCCTATCTTTATGGCTGATAGGAGTTAGATGAGATGATACATAAAAAGTACTTAAGCATGGTGACTGAGAGGAGACACCATTCAACCCAAACATTACTATAATAACTCTCAGTTTTGCCACTATCATTCTCTAGAGGCCAACTTTAATTTATTACAAGCACCTTTATGCTCCTGCTAAGAACTATGCTGGTCACTGTTGGGTTACAAGGCAGAATGTGGCATATTCCCTGCCCTCCGGTAGCTTCCAATCCAGTAGATTAGAGAGATTTGTGCATCATCGAGTAAAAGAGCAAAACAAGCATGAGAACCCCACAGGGGTGCCCCAGCACACTGTGGGCATGTGGGAAGAAGCCATGGGCTTTAGGGTAGCAGTGGAGAGTGCCTGAGGAAGGATCCTTGCATATATGCTAGGCAGTAGAGTCTGACAGGGTCCTCTAGGCCAACACCCTCGCTATGCAGTTAAGGACCCAGGCAGATCAAAAACTCCAGGCTTGGGGACTTCCCTGGTGGTCCAGTGATCCAGACTTCTCACTCTCACTGCCAAGGGCTTGGATTCAATATCTGGTTGGGGAACCAAGATCCTCAAAGCTGCATGGTGTGACCAAAAAAAATTAAATACAAACTCCAGGCTTAGAAATCACTTAGATACTGAGCTCAGACCATGTGCAGTCATTGTCAAGACTGATTTTTCAAACCTCACAACAACCCTAGGAGATGGAAATTTTTGGCATCACTCTTTTACAGAAGAAACAGGTATGGAGAAGTGAAGCAACCTGTCCAAGGTCACAAAGACTGCGGGTGGTAGGGCAAAGATTTGATCCATGCTAAATGAACTATGGTGTTGGAGAAGACTCTTGAGAGTCCCTTGGACTGCAAGGAGATCCAACCAGTCCATCCTAAAGGAGACCAGTCCTGAATATTCAGTGGAAGGACTGATGTTGAAGTTCAAGCTCCAAAACTTTGTCCACTTGATAAAAAGAACTGACTCATTTAAAAAGACCCTGATGCTAGGAAAGATTGAGGGTGGGAGGAGAAGGGGATGACAAAGGATGAGATGGTTGGATGGCATCACTGACTCGAGGGACATGAGTTTGAGGAAACTCCACGAGTTGGTGATGGACAGGGAGGCCTGGCGTGCTACGGTTCATGGGGTCGCAGAGAGTCAGACATGACTAAGTAACTGAACTGATATGTGGAATCTTTTTTTTAAAAGGGTACAGATGAACTTATCTACAAAACAGAAATAGAGTTTCAGATATAGAAAGTACACTTGTGTTTGCCATGAGATAAGGGGAGGGGGAGAGATAAATTGAGAATTTGGGATTGACATATACACACTGCTATATATTTATAAAATAGATAACAATTTAATGCATAGCACAGGGAACTCTACTTGATACTCTGAATGGCCTATGTGGGAAAATAAAAAGAGTGGCTACATGTATATTTATAACTGGTTCATTTTGTTACACTCCTGAAAGTAACATATTATAAATCAACTATACTCCAATAATGGAAAAGGCCACTCCAGTACTCTTGCCTGGAGAATCCCATGGGTGGAGGAGCCTGGTAGGCTGCAGTCCATGGGGTCGCAGAGTCGGACACGACTGAGCGACTTCACTTTCACTTTTCACTTTCATGCACTGGAGAAGGAAATGGCAACCCACTCCAGTGTTCTTGCCTGGAGAATCCCAGAGATGGGGGAGCCTGGTGGGCTGCTGTCTATGGGGTCGCACAGAGTCGGATGCGACTGAAGTGACTTAGCAGCATACTCCAATAAAATTTTTTTTAAAGAAAATATACATGCACCCCAGTGTTCACTGCAGCACTGTTCACAATAGCCAAGACCTAAATGTCCATCAGCAGAATGAATAAAGAAGATGTGGTAAATATATTAGTGGAATATTACTCAGCCATAAAAAAGAATGAAACAATGCCATTTGTAGCAACATGGATGGACCCAGAGATTATACTAAGTGAAGCAAAAGACAGACAAGTATCAAATGACCCCACTCATATGGAATCTAATTTTTTCTTAATGATACAAATGACCTTATTTGCAAAACAGAAGCACACTTACAGATATCAAAGATAAACTTACTTGGTTATCAAAGGGGAAATGTGGAGGGATAAATCAGGAGTTTGGGATTAACATACACACACTATTCTATATAAGAAGACAGATAACCAACTCAATATTCTGTGATAACATATATGAGAAAAGAATCTGAAGATGAATGAATATATGTGTATGATAACAATCACTTTGCTGTACAGTTGAAACTAGAGCAGCATTGTAAATCAACTATACTCTTAATAAAATTTTTTTTTAATAAAGCAAATATCAACTCTAAACCCACTCCTCATTTTAGGTTCTCTAGCTCTGCCAGTCCTTCCTCCACTGCTGGTCAGAAGACCAGGAGGCACAAAAACTCATCTTTCTCCCTTGTTCCTCTGTCAAGTCTATTTTTTAGATATCTAATATTTTTTTTAAATTTGACACTGTCTCCTGTGTTAGTCCAGGTTCTCCAAGAAGCAGAGGCCAAGCATGTGTAAACATGCAAGGATTCTGATTAGGGAAATGCCTATAAGACAGCATGTGGAGGACGCCAGCAAGGCGGGAAGATCCATCAGCTCACGATGCAGTGTGACCCTGGGCAAGGAGGAGAGGAGGAAGGCTGGGCAGACGTGTCCTTACTGCTGTGTAGCATAAGGAAGTTTCCACAAAGCCATCTGGGAGCTCTGGAGCCAAACCCAGCCATCAGAGTCCATGGTCTCCTGAGAATATTCCTGAATCTGTACTACTAGCATCCTCCATAACTGGGGGAGAGCAGTCCACGGGAAGCATGGTTGACACAAGCATGCGGTTGGATTGCCCAGCACGAGCGCAGAGCCCGTGGTCAATTACGTTCCCCATCACAGGAGATCTGTGAGGCTGGACTCATGAGCACCACCGTGTGAGGCTAGACTTCCGGCTCCTCACCAACCTTACCACCCCTGGTCCAGTTCAGACACTTCCAGAGGACTGCAGCAGAACCCCCAACTGGTCTTCCTGCTGCTGATCTTTATCCCTCTAAATGTTTTTCCACACCACAGTGAGAAAGACCTTTCCAAAACAAATCTAACATGTCAATCCACTGATTAGAGCCTTCGATAATGATTTTGCCAATTCCCTTGAAATCTATAAATGGAGCTCTTGTTTTGCATAAGAGATTGATTGAACGTTTAATCAAACAAGATGTCCTTGAACGAGTCACCCGTTCATTATTTCAGCACTCAGCCGCTGGGTGAGGTAAGACCCTATGGAGACTGAAAATACAATTTAGCCGAGACACTTAAGCATTATCTCTACTGAAAGTCAATAAATTCCTGTTGATCTTGTTGGGGAATTAAAACTTTTGTAAAATGTGACTTTGCTAAGCTTATCAACAGAAGATTATCACAGGAAGCACAAACTCAAGAAATGATACTCTGAGTTCTTCATTTGGGTGTTGGGATTTTCCAATACCTTATGGACACCCTGCCATCTAGGACTCAGGGGTGGTACCATCTTTTGGAAACTGTATTAACTAACTATGAGGTAAACCAATCATCAGCTGTGGAAAGACTGGAAGAAGTTGTTGCCACAAAACAGGAGAATCACAGTGTGGCTTCCTAGGAATTACATGTAAACATTTGCTTTCATCTCAGTAATTAAAAATGTCTGTAACTCCTGGGACAACTGGACCATTACAGGCAGCCCTGATCACTAGCTTTTATCTAAGGATGAGACCAAAATTTTTATTTTCACTCTCACCAATGTAATGCTAAAAAGCTTTGATGTAGCAATATACCTAGAGGAGAAAACACCTAATAGGAAAATCGAAATACCACTGAACATTGTCAGGGCAATAAGTTAATTGTGTGAAACCTGAAATTGGTTCATAATGTAAACTGAATATATTTCTAATACAAAGGAATCTGAATCATTCCTGAGTATCAGGACCCATTCATATCTGCCTGAGAAGCACCACTGTATTTTCAAAGATACTCATCGGTTGCGTTTAATTATGTGAGCAGGCCTTCTAGGAATTAACCTCATGAGAGTTTGAAAAACTCCTAGGCTTGATGGCTAGGTATTAATACCAGTATTGCCAGCATGCACAAAAAAGTCATACACTAGCAAACTATAATACTGCCTTCTAATGTCTTCCATAATCAAGAACTCATAACAATCATTTCAGGTAAACGGTTTCTTGATTGTGGTAGCTTCTTTTTCTAAATGCCTCCAAGCAGCTGAAGATTGAGGGTGAGAGGACCAACACTCAAAATCCTCCAATCTTCGACCACCTGCCTGCACCTTTGGCAGGTTCCTGGGAAAGAGACAAGAAGAAGCCAGGGCCAGGGGAATACTACGCTCTTGCTTTAGCCCCAGAACTGCACAGGAAGAGCCCAGCCTTGGTTGTTCCGCTGCACCGCAGGAGGTAACAGTGACCTCTGTGCCTCTGGTCAACAACTACACTAAAAAGAGTCTGTGGTGGCTATATGCCTCCACGTGGCTGGACCATGGTACCCAGATGGTTGGTCAAGCATTATTCTGGATGTTCCTGTGAGGGTGTTTTTGGATGAGAGTAACATTTTTATTGGTTGGCTGAGTCAAGCAGATTGGCCTCCAAAATGTGGGTGGGCCTCATCCAATTAGCTGAAGATCTGAGTCGAACAAAAGACTGAGCTCCCCTGAGCAATAAGGAATTCTGTGTGCGTATCTACACACATATGTTTTATATATACATGTGAAAATTGGAATGCCACTGACCATTGTTTTATATATATACATGTATATATCATTAGAAAAGACCCTGATGCTGGGAAAGACTGAAGGCAGGAGGAGAAGGGGACAACAGAGGATGAGATGGTTGGATGGTATACCAATTCAATGGACATGAGTTTGAGCAAGCTCCAGGAGATGGTGATGGACAGGGAAGCCCGGCGTGCTACAGTCCATGGGGTTGCAAAGAATCAGGCACGACTGAGCAACTGAACAACAACAAATATAAAACAATCATAAAGACAGATACAGATCCTGTTGGCTCTGTTTCTTTGGAGAGCCCCAATACATTGGCCAGGAGGGTCCCTTGAACTTTCTCTCACTTGCAGTTGGGAAGAAGAAAGAAAGACAGACCCAGGAAAAACTGACCACAGAGCGGGTGTCTGCCTCTCACTAGGGATGGCAGTCCATCTGCCCAAGCTCACACACTGACAGTCTCCCAGGGCAGAGGGAACCCCCCCAGCCAGGCATGCGACAGTGAAGTGTGAGCTCGCCATCTCAGAGCCTGTTGCACAGCAGACTCACATTACCTGAATGCCCGGAGTCACCAAGACGCCCCCTGCTGGACATTTGCCACTTGACCCTTTTCCTCTCATCTCTGCCTGTCCACACCAGCCCCAGACAGGTGATTTTGTGAGCCACATCATCAGACTCTCTCACCTCCAGGCCTCCAGTTGGGTTCAGCTCTCCTCCAAAACATCACTGCTCTCGTTTGCATCCCTCCCCTGAGGCCTCCTTTAGCATTGCCAGATTTAACAAAATAAAACTACAGATGCTCAGGTTAAGTTGAATTTCAGAGAAATAACAATTTTTGTAGTATAAGTAGGTATCATTAGTCATTGCTTATTTAAAAAATTCAAATTTAACTGGGCACCCTCTATTTTAATATTTTAACTGGCAACTCTAGCCTTCACCATCAGCTAGGAAAATATCTTAGGAATTTTAGTGAACTTCAGCTGATCCCTGAAATAAACAAGGTTAATGACAGACTCTGAATCTTAACAGTCATGATGTAGATACGGTCCTAATTTGCAGGACTGTTCTCTAAATTGTATACGTGTGTGTGTGTGAGTGTGTAGATATGTGCATATACATTGAGAGAGAAAAGGGAAGAATGTGAGTAAGCATGAGAGAAGGAGAAAATAATGGGACATAAGCGTGGAAAGGAAGGACAGGGCTGGTTATTCAAGAGCTTAAATCCAGTAATGACAACCTAGGCCTATCCTCTCTCTCTCTGACTTTCTCAAACTGTTGGATACACAGTAAGAGTTCTGATCCTCCTCTGCATTATCCAGATTTTCTTACTTATCTTTTATGATTGATTCCGATGAAGCTGGCTCTCCAAGTTTGCTTTGTCTTTAAAAAAAAAAAATCTCCTGAGAGTTATATCAAAGGATAAAATTGGACTCTAGGAACCCTGCTGGTCCTACTAACTTCAAGCCACCTTTGGATATCATTTCATGTTCAATTTGTAGAACAGAATCTTGATAATAAGATGAGATGAAAAGACTCAATTTAATTCCCCTTTTCTCGTAGTTTTCTTGCAAAGACAGACAGAAAGAAAGAATAAGAAAGTGAGGATAAGGAGCTTTGATAGCTCAAATTAAGTGTGCTGGAAAAAGCTGAAAAGTTGTGACTCTAGTAATCTATAGTGAAAAAATAGAAACATTATGTGATCACCAAATAAGTTATTATTTTTCACAGCCTCAGCGATTATAATTCACTGGATACTTAATAAGCTTTTATTGTTCTGGGAGATACTCCAAGGCTTGCTCTAGGATTTCAAAAAGAAAAGTTTGCCACAGGTCTAGAAAGTGTTTGATGAAGTATAATTTGCAAGTGTCTTTCCAGCAACATGGTGGGGTGAAGCAGGAAGGGGGGGGCTTCTTTCTTAAGATAGAGATTGAGATCATTTTTTTGAAGGACGAGAAGTGATACAGAGCTCCTCTGAGAAGATATACACATTGTAATGACTCCAGGAGCTGAAACTTTTGAGATGAGTATCAGAGCAAGAAAGTAACAGTGAATGTGAAGGAGAGAAGGAAAAAAGAGGAGGAGGAGGAGGAGGATGAAATGGGACATGAGCTAAAAGGAAAACAATAAAGGAAAAGTCTAGGATAGAAATTCCTATACCATAGTCTTTGAGCAATTTCTATTAATTTGTGTGTTAGGGAAGTAATTCAAAATAACACAAATACAGTCTTTTTCTTCTCCCTAACTCAATTGTTACAGTACAAATATTTATCAGTGGATAGCAAATTAAAATCTTCCTTAACACCGCCCCTCCAAAAATCTTTCTGCCCCCCGCAAAATCTTTCTGCTCTAAATGAATTTATCCAGTACAGCAGTGGTTCCATTATTCCTTAAGAGTCTCAATCAATTCACCATATCGGACCCGCCTTGTTAGCATGAAAGACCCCAAAGTCATGAAAGAAACAAATATGAAAAGGTGGGCCCCACAAAATTTCTAAGATGCAAGTGTTAATCAGCAAAATGTCATTTAGGTGTGATCTCTAGATGCAAAACCTGAAGCAGAAATGCAAAAGGCAGATGATTTACTGAAGGCAAGTCTTGGGAGAAGGATGATGGAGGGAGCAGGAGGAAGCTACGCTTGGGTGTGGTCCCCGCTGGAGACAAGCCTCAGCCTGATAAGTCTTTGAGCAATTTCTATTAATTTGTGTGTTAGGGAAGTAATTCAAAATAACACAAATACAGTCTTTTTCTTCTCCCTAACTCAATTGTTACAGTACAAATATTTATCAGTGGATAGCAAATTAAAATCTTCCTTAACACCGCCCCTCCAAAAATCTTTCTGCCCCCCGCAAAATCTTTCTGCTCTAAATGAATTTATCCAGTACAGCAGTGGTTCCATTATTCCTTAAGAGTCTCAATCAATTCACCATATCGGACCCGCCTTGTTAGCATGAAAGACCCCAAAGTCATGAAAGAAACAAATATGAAAAGGTGGGCCCCACAAAATTTCTAAGATGCAAGTGTTAATCAGCAAAATGTCATTTAGGTGTGATCTCTAGATGCAAAACCTGAAGCAGAAATGCAAAAGGCAGATGATTTACTGAAGGCAAGTCTTGGGAGAAGGATGATGGAGGGAGCAGGAGGAAGCTACGCTTGGGTGTGGTCCCCGCTGGAGACAAGCCTCAGCCTGATCTCCTGGGCTGTTCCCGAGGCTAAACTGCAGCATAACTTTAGTCCCACTTTAACGCCAGGAGCTGACCTTTTGTATCAGTTACAGGTTCCCTCTCGAGATAAGATGTGTAACCTCAGGCTCAGCCAAGGGCAATCCTCTGGAGAAGGAAAAAGACAGTGAGCCATCAACGCCCACACTCAGAGCAGCTGGGAGCTGGGTGCGCCTGCAGGTAAAGGGCATCTGGGGAGGGGGTGTGCCTAACTCCACCTGTGGGCAGGATTTGCGTCTTCTTCCCTGGAAGTTCCCCAGCCCCAAGCAAAATCAGATGGTTGAGATGGGGCCACACAACTCTGTATACCAGAAGCATCCAGGTAGCCCACCCAGCCAGGACGCTAAGTGACACGTTCTCAGCTCTACTTTTTGGTTGTCCATCCCTTCCTAGAGTCACAATTGACGAGGTCCCGGCCACTGACTCGTGATTTGCCGTCAACTCCCAGCCCTCTCTACCATCTCAATACTGGCTTAGCGGCTCTTGGCTACCAGTTCACCCCAAGCTGGGCACTCTGTCTCCGTGAATCTTCATCCCTGCTGAGATCTGATCTGGGAGACTACAGGAGGCTCTAGGCTTAGGAAAGACACGGGACACTGGCACCTGAAGGACTTCAGAGACTCATGTAGTCCTCATGCAGGCCACAGGGTCCATGGTGGGGAAGGACCTGGCCACACGACTGGTCTAGTCTCTCACCATAGAGCCCTAAAGTTTTCTTAATACAAGCACTAACCAGCTCAGATGTCCACTCCTGGTCCAAGTACCTTTGGTCAGAGTTTTAAAGTACATAGGTCAGTCTCTTAGAGGCAGGGACTGCAGATAGAGCACGCAATGAGCATCCATTCGTCTGGTCCAAAGACAGCTTATCCACTGGCTGGCCAAGGACCAATCAGATTTTCCCTCAAAAATGTAAAATGGGATGCTGCTGCTGCTGCTCAGTCGTGTCTAACTTTTTGCGACCCCAGGGACCGTAGCCCTCCAGGCTCCTCTGTCCATGGGATTTCCCAGGCAAGAATACTGGAGTGGGCTGCCATTTCCTTCTCCAGGGGTTCTTCCTGACTCAGGGATTGAACCTGTGTTTCCTGCACTGGCAGCTGTATTCTGTACTACTGAGCCTCTGAGTCCTTGCCCCTACACACCCAAGACTGGCATTTTGGTAAGGTTTTTGTTTTTGCTACACTCCACAGCTTGCAGGATCTTAGATCCCCACGCAGGGATCAAACCCGGGCCCAAGGCAGTGGAAGCACGGAGTCCCAAACCACTGGACCGTCAGGAAATTCCCTTAGTAAGGTACTTGAAATTCTGCTACGTCCAAATGACAATTAACTAGCTTCTCAGTTTCAAAAATCTAGCCTGCCTGTGAACTGGGTGAGAAATGGTAGAATTTGTCTAAGGAGCTCAACAATTTAATGCATTTTGCCATGGAGATTACAGCGTGGGGACAGGGGCTGGCTTGGGGGGGAAATGAGTGCTCATTGAGCATTCTGCTCAGGTCACTGCCCATTATCCAGGGGGTGGATGATCCAGTTTGGGGATTTTCCATGCCTCTGGCTTCTCCTCCCTTCTACTGTCTGCCCTTTGGCCACATTACAGATCAAATTAGAATGTCTTTGAGAGGATAGAAGGGGAAGGGACAGGTAGAATTCAAATTGGTCAATTTTGCAGCTTGTTCGCAGTTCTAATGCATGAGATCAAAACCAGAGGCTAACGTGGGGTTTTGGATTATCAGTGGATTATATTGAATCTATAACAGACCTACCCTCCATTCCTAGAGAAAATTGGAGTCTGATGAGGACTCAGTGTATTTCACATGGACGTCAGGGCTCAGCACCCAGGGGCTTGTGCAGAATCCCAAACACGAGTGTGTTAGAAGTTTCGAGCTGGAAGGGGCCTGAGAGATGATCCAGCCTTGGAAAATTGAGGCCCTGAGATCTGAAGCGAAGTGTCCAAAGTCAAACTACGAGATGACTGCCAGTGGCTAGTGGACAGCTTGAGAGGGGAGTTGAAACTGGTTAACTCAAAAATTACATATCTGTGGCAGGTTGATATATGACATATTAATTAAATGTGCCCTTTTTTGATCCCCTGTGGCTTCTTGTTGGGACTCTCCACCAACTGGGAACTAAAATCAAAACCATCCATTGAGGCACAGATGCCTCCAGCACTGGCAATAGAACCCCAGGCCTAAAGGACACAGCTCTAAGGATGTGGGGGCCATCTGGCTGGCTAGGGGGTGTCCCTTTCCTCCCTCACTGCTTCACGTGCCTCCCTCCTGAAGCTGTGTGCTTGGTCAAAGAGGACGACCTTCCCAGGTAGAAGAGAATCGGTCTCCAGTCAAGGGTATATGAGCAGCGGCACTCCTTGGCTAGAAGCTCCAAACAAGAATACGGCTCTGAGATGGAGACTGGACAGATGGATGCAAAGGGGTGTCAGGGGGCAAAAATCAGATTTTCCTTCTGCCTGACTGGAGGAGCAGAGCTTAAAGATGAGAATGAGAATCCACGTGTTTCACTGCGCACACACACATCATCATCACCACTATCCTCATCATCACCTTCTTCACCATCATCCTTCACCACCATCATCCTCGGAGAGAGGACAAACAGAAGCAGGCTCTTTGGGAGGTCTGGAGAGGGCTGAGAGAGAGAAGAAAGACCTTTTGCTTTCCTTCTGGGGATTCCCCAAGGTGGCGATTTCACTCAGGTACCTCGCTGGAGCCAGCAGGGTGTAAGGGGAGCTGGTACAGAGGAAAGCGGGGAGGTGGACAGCATTCTCCGTGGCCATGGCATCGTGAGGAGGCTCCAGTGTTTCCAACAACCCACCACCATGGAAAGAGCCATACGCTGCCTTGGGAACTGCCAGGTAAAGGCGGTGATTCAAGGTGACACACCAAATGGGAGGAAACAGTTTATATACTGAGGGTCCAAGGGAGGTGTGACTGATTTGGTTCCAGCGGAGCCTTTTGGAGATCGGACCACCCACAGGCCACCCCCAGAGAATGAATGACATGCGCAGCATGCCTCAGCTGCGCTGTCAGCGTCCTCTCTCCTTGCATGGGGGAGGCCACCCTCGCCCCCCAGGCAGCAGCCAAAGCAGGGCGTGCTCCCTCCGCACCCACGCAGGCACTGCAGATCATCACTCACCCACGGACTGCTCCCAAAGCCCAGCAGTTTAGGAGAACCAGGAGGAGAGGCACAAAGTCCCGCCTGTCACTCTGGGCTGCACCCGGCACACACCGTAAGCTGTAGATCCTGAACTGACCCCAGGAGTGCCTGCAATCACGATGCTGAACTGGATGCAGTTTCCTGCCATCCAGGGGAGCTGGAGTTTATTATTCCATGCAGGAAAAGAAAAGCTTCCTTGGCTGTACTTGGGGTCTAGAGGGCTGTTTGGACTGTGAACTCCGCTATCCGAAACACTTGCCGTTGAAGGGGTGGCTGTCCTTCGTCTCCTGAAAGCAAAGGGAGTGCATGTGGCCTCAGACTGTGGCTGAAGAGACAGTTGAAACCACCCAGCGGGCCTCCAAGGACAAACCGGCGAAAGGAATGGGCACCCGATGAGCAGCCGTGATGCCCACCTCACGGTCAGTGCCTGCACCATCCTCGGCACCCCTCCTAGGAAGGTCACCATGAAGAGGAAGTGTTAGAAAAACAGCTGGCATGTACCAGCATGGGCACTTCCATTAGATCTCTGAGATGCCAAAGCCCTTTCCTCCTACTCCAGGGGCCTCCCGGACATGGTTAATTAGAGAAGCCGAGAACCATGCTCAACCCTGGACTCATCCCCCGCCCATAACTGACCCCCTCCACCGGGCACTGTAAGAGCAGGACGGTCAGCAGCTGCACACACTAACGCAGCCCTGCCGGGGAACAGGGAACCTGAGGGCCGCAGCGATGGCCTCTGCAGGGGTGACAGCTGAGTCATCGTGGGAGTCCCTTGCCCACTCGAATGCCTACCCTCCCCTTGAACCATGCACGAGCCCCCCAGAGGGGCTGGGTTGCGTCTTCCCCTTGACACATCACATCAGCCCCTTGGGAGGGCAACGTGCTGAGCGTGGCAGTGTTGACACAGCAGTTGGTGGACACGTCCCGGGGAAAGCAGGCCCCTGCACGTGAGAGGAATTTTCTCCCAACTGCGTGGTTTCCAGTGTGTTAGAAAAACAAACGTGGAGAAGTCGGTCTGGCTTGTGTGCCTGTGCACACCCCTCTTCCGGAGCTGAAAATGCAAGTGGCTGGAGCCTCCTCTTGCTTTTAAAACAAATAAACAGTCAGGCCTCGCCTCCTTGAGTCTGGTTCTCTGAAATCTGAAGTGTGGACAATGGGGGCTCTTTCAAGCGGCAGCCCCTGGGGCCACATGACTGAGCCTCTGTGCGGAGGAGGCCCGTGGGGGCTGCCTCTGCTCTGAGCTGCCGGCCCTCCCTTCGGCCGGCCTGCCTCCAGGCCCTTGGCTTGTCCTCTTCCACCCAAAGTCTGAGTTCTTGTTCCCAAAATAGCTGTGCGGAGGAAACCGCTGAGACTCAGGGCCCGGGCAGTGAGCGATTCCCAGTCCAGCAGGAGTGCCAGGAATAGGCAGGGCCAGGGTGGAGGGCGCAGAGGGCAGCGAGGGCCCATCACTGCTGCAATTCACTAGTCAGGGCAGCAGTTCACCAGCTGGGGGGATGCCAGGAGGGCCCTGAGCACCCGCTCCCCAAGCTCTGCCAGCGGGACTTCTGTATTCCCCATAGGAGCAAGGAGACGCAACAGCCCAAGCCTAAAGCCCTTCTCTGCTTTCCCATCCTGCAGGAAGGAAGTCCTCCTTTCTCTCTGTGGCAAAGGCAAGCACCCTAGCTGCTCCCCACCTCCCACGTTTCCAGAAAATGATGCCATAGAGGCCCCCTTTGTCTGTGGCAAAAGAAAAGTTTGTCTGCACCTTCCGGGCTGGGAGTGAGGAGGAGGAGGAGGAGATAGGCTTAAGTCAGAGTACCCCAAGAGGTGCTGTCTCGGTGCCCATGTGCCAGAACTCTGGCAGGGGGCCACTCCTCTCATTTCCATTCACGGAATGAGGATTGGGTATCACCCAGCTCTCTAAAGCAGGGGTTCTCAGCCCCAGGGGCACACTGAGATCACCTGAGGACCTCTTAATAGTGCCTTACCTGAACCACCTCCCGACCAAGGAAAGGAGCAGCTCCGGGAAGTGGGAACGGGTATTTTGAGAAATTCCCCTGGTGTGCAGCCAAGTTTGAGAACCACCAGTTTTACAGTCCTTCCCAAATCTAATATCCTGGGATCTTGTTAAAAACTAAGTCCGAAGTTCAGCAGATGAGAGCTGGGCCTGAAGTTCTGGAGGTCAAACAAGGAATGCTGACACCACTGGCCCATGGAACACACTTTACACACTTCGAGTAGCCAAGCTCCAGGAGACCTTAAGAGTCTCTAATAACACCCTGTACTTCTTCCTGATTTGACGGGAGCAATGAAGAGAGGAGATGAGAGATCAGATTTCTATGTCTGGAAGGGACTGCTAGGCTAGAAGCCATGTCCATTCATCTGGAAATTCTCTTCAACGGAGGAGAGATTTGACAGAGGAACCAGCACTGACTTCAGGGTGGAGTGCAACAGGAAGGTCAACCTCAACCTACAAAGCCTGGATGAGAAGGTCGGCAGTGTAAGGGGCCACTTCCCACAAGCCAGCACCACACCTAAGGCTAACGGTGGCAGCACCTGTCTTAATGCTGGCAGAACTGAGCGACACAAAGCCCCATTTGGGATTGTCAGAAACCATCTGACTCAACAGGGTGACGGGATCCCAGTTTGGTTAAGCAATGAGAAGGATGAGGCATTTGATTGTCTCCAGTGGGCGGCGGGGTGCGGGGGGTTGGGGGTGGTCCAAGCATCTCAAACAGAGCTGACGTGCTCTGCCTACGATATGGAAAGCCTTTTTGCTGCCTCTTCTTTTTCTGTTTCAGTCATTGTCCTACAGAATAAGAGTAGCATCAGCATCTCATCATAACAGGTTTCTCAAGGTTATACAGGTACAGCAGACACAGTCTTTGAGCCACGATAGCCAAGCACACCCTTCTTCACCACCCAGGTCAGACAACATGAGTAAGACAAGGTCAAGCATTGATACAGTGGGATTTGCACCCATTACTCTCCCCAAAGCTTTCTCATTGATAAAATGGGAGGAACAAAGCAACCTACCTCACTGGATTATTGTGAAAATTAAATATGTAGGCAGTATGTGTAGGACACATATCACAACACTTGGTGCATAGTAAATGCTCAATTAGTGCTGTTGCTATTATAATAATAGCATACAAGATTGCCGGGAGAAATGTCAATAACCTCAGATATGCAGATGACACCACCCCATGGCATAAAGAGAAGAGGAAAAAAAAAAAAGAGAAGAGGAACTAAAGAGCCTCTTGATGAAAGTGAAAGAGGAGAGTGAAAAAGTTGGCTTAAAGCTCAACATTCAGAAAATGAAGAGCATGGCATCTGGTTTCATCACTTCATGGCAAATAGATGAGGAAACAATGACAGACTTTATTTTGGGGGGCTCCAAATCACTGCAGATGGTGACTGCAGCCATGAAATTAAAAGACACTTGCTCCTTGGAAGAAAAGTTATGACCTATCTAGACAGCATATTCAAAAGCACAGATATTACTTTGCCAACAAAGGTCCATCTAGTCAAAGCTATGGTTTTTCCAGTAGTCATGTATGGATGTGAGAGTTGGATTATAAAGAAAGTTGAGCACTGTAGAATTGATGGTTTTGAACTGTGGTGTTGGAGGAGACTCTTTAGAGTCCCTTGGACTGCAAGGAGATCCAACCAGTCAATCCTAAAGGACATGAGTCCTGAATATTCATTGGAAGGATTGATGTTGAAGTTGAAACTCCAATACTTTGGCCACCTGATGTGAAGCGCTGACTCAGTTGAAAAGACCCTGATGCTGGGAAAGATTGAAGGTGGGAGGAGAAAGGAACAACAGAGGATGACATGGTTGGATGGTATCACTGACTGAGTTTGAGTCAACTCTGGGAGTTGGTGATGGACACGGAGGCCTGGCGTGCTGCAGTCCATGGGGTCGCAAAGAGTCGGACACAACTGAGCCACTGAACTGAACTGAATGCATGATTACTATTAAAATAATAATATCCATCTCATAGGATATGAAAACACCTAGCATAATGCTTAATCAGCCTTTAGGTGTCTTCCATCTACCCCTCAGTCTGGTTTCTTGACCTCAGCCCTAAACATGCTCCCAAGCCCCATTCAAAAGCACAGAGGTTTAGAATGCAAATCCCACTGGGGAAGCCAGCCAGAAGACCTGCCTGCTTTTCTGAGAAGAGATCTTCCCGGTGGGAAGGAAGAGGAGAGGGTCAGGCTTGGGGAAAGAGTGCCTACTGAGAGACCCCACAAGTGAAGGGCTCAGCACCCCGTGCCGTGCAGGTGCTCCTAGGCATGGCCAGCATCCCTGCCCCCGGAAGAAGAGGAGTCACCCACACCTAAAGATGAAACATGTGCCTTTGCACCAGGGCACTGTTTGCACACATCTGCATGCTAGGAGAATGGCTTCAGAAATCATTTCCACATCACTGGAGGAGAGGGCATTAGGAAGGGACATGGGAAGGGGTGTGGTGCGAAGAATTTGAGGCTTGAGGGAGAGAGAGCAGCCCAGTTCCGCCTCTCCTCTGCCTCCTGTGAGCCAGAGTGGAGAGATGCCTTCCTCTCCTCCACGGAGTACTTGGTCTCACAAAGGGCTCGAGCATTTTCATCGGTCAAGCCAGCAGCTCCATGTGTGGGTGACGACAACCTGGCAGAAGCAGCAACATCCAGGAGGCATGGCAGTGCCCGGGACAGGCCACAGTGCCCAGGGAGACGGAAGGGTGGAGGGAGGTGCCCATACTCCCCAGGCCAAGCTCTTAAGGCCTGCCACACAACAGGCCAACCAGGCTAGAGAGTGTTGGGGCGGGGCAAGGAAGAGCCTCTTCATTTGGAAAGCCAGCAGACCAAGGAGATGGTGGACCAGTGTCCCAAACAACCATCTTGCCTGGGTTGGAAACTAATTTTTTTTTTTAATAGAACAAAGAGGGGGAGGTGAGGAAACAAAGTAAACAGCAATAAGCTATTGCAAATATTTCCTGGTTCTGGCCCAACAGAGGCAACAATCTAGGCCAAGGGGCAGTGAAAGAGGTGGGAGAGCTGGGGACACAATATGGTTGTTGACTGGACTTGGGTTTGAGCTTCCAGAGGGCTCCCGGGAAACCTGTACAGGAGGTTTTGCCAGGAGCCATTGGCTGGCGATGGGTGGAGTGATCACTGTCCATATCATTGAGTTTATACCCAAGCCTGGGAGGGCCCGAGGAACCCTGGGGCATTTGTCAATATGTCAGCGCCACTGGGGTGAAGCCTGCTCTTTGCATGTTTGCCTGGAGCATGCACCCGCTCCTCTCTCTCTTTCCTTCGCCTCTCTGGGTTTCTGTCTGCTTCTGCCTTCCCTCCTCCTCTCCACATCTGTCTTTGTTTTGTTCACTGCCTCTCATTCCCCACACAATGCCTGACCCAGGACAAGCATTCAACAAATATATTTTTAACTTCATACTATGGAAAAACTCAAACACACAGAAGTAGCAGAATCAGGAACCTCTGTGTTCCCATCACCCATCTTCAACAATACATACACCTGTGGCTAATTCATGTTGATATATGGCAGAAAGCAATACAATACTGTAAAGCAGTTATCCTCGAATTATAAATAAAGTTTAAAAAATAACCTATGGAAACAATCGTGGACGTCCCCTCCCACCGCTCCCCCCACACTATCTTGAAGCAGGCTCCGACACTGAATCACTTGACTCATAAATATTGCAGATGTCTCCAAATGACAAGCACTCTGTAAAAACCACAACTCAGATCCCATTAACACACTCAAAAATGATCAAATGTCAAGTTAATATCATCAAACACTAAGTTATTGTTCAAATGTCTCCAGCTGTCCGATTAATTTTTAATAGTTTCTTAATTCAAATTGCCTACATACAATCCACTAATAGTTCTGCTAACAAGTGTCTGAACTCTTCCAAGTCCCTTTTAAGCTGTATTCAACACATGTTTCAACTGATCCCATCACTTTCTGTTTCTCTGTGACTTCCTATTTTCCTATCTCCCCTGTACCCACATCTATTTTCCCCCACTTTGGTTTCTGACTGTCTTTGTGTGTTTGTTTCTATGTAACTGTATCTCTCTATGGACATTTTTCTCTCTGAACCTTTATCTGTACCTTTCTCTCTCTCTCTCTGCCTCCTTCTCAAGCCCGCCCTTTCTCTCTCTCTCTCTCTCTCTCTCTCTCTCACAACACACACACACACACACACACACACACACAGAAAAGTCACTAAGGGACCCTGCACCCACCTTTGACTGAAAGTGTATGAAAAGTTGGGTCCCTGCCTGAAATGTTGGTGCACCTTTACGGAGGCACCTTCTGCTTTTTTGCGTTAAGCCCATTCCGCTGGCTCTCTCGAGACCCTCTGCTTATTGAGCGCCCCTCAATGATCTACATGCAGGAGACAGCTGAGAATGAAACAGAATAACCAGCATGAAGACTAAGAGTGATGCACAGATGTCCATGGCGTTTGTTACTTTATCTGTTGCTCCAAATAAAATTTCTGAAAGCTCACCTGTCAGTGAAATCCTAAAAGGAAGACTCTTTTTAAAAAAAAGCTGTAGAAAGCTTGTCAACCAAGTGCTATTTTGTATCAATCATAGGGACCAGCTTGCTTTTGAAAGACATTTTTTACAACGTCTTAAATTATTTGCTAGGGCTGGAGGCAACCAACCCAGTGTTTTTCCATTCTTTTCAGCAGTGGAATTCGTTTTGGAATAAAATCTTACATAAAACCCAAATATATAAAGGGAATAAACCCAGAACATGGTATGTGCTGGGCGGAGAGGTGGAAGGACAAGGCTGCAGAAAATAACTTAGAATACTTACCAGACCAAACTTATTTTGCAAAAGGGTAAACTCCCTGGCGGAGCAGGGAGGAGACCCACAGGGGCCCTTGTGCTGCCTTCATCATGGAATCAAGGGCAGACCCCAGCTCCCTACTCGATGCCTCCTAGGCAAGCGCAGAATCTCAAGGAGGGGCCTGGGGCTTTTTGCAGCTAATCATTTCAGCATATATGCTGAGCTGAGTATTGACTGTGGAGGTTTTAAGCCCCAGACACAGCTGGAGCTGTGGCTGGCTCCTTTGTGCTCAGGACAAATGACTCTCTGGCAAATGACTAATGGCAGGATGACTTTAGTATCTGGTCCCCAAGGTCAGGGTTGGAGAAAGTGGGCCCAGCCTCTGATGGGAGTGACCGGGCATTCACGGAAGGTGAGTGCAGAGTGATTGGCTAACAGAGCTGGAGAGGATCCCACCTTGATGAAGAGTAGGTGCATGAACAATTCTGGAGTGGAAGGACTGAGTGATGGGAAGGTGCGTGCTGGAGGAGGGGTAATCTAGATGCCTGGTCCGCAGGTGCTCACCTGGCCATGCAGGGAAGCCACAGACATCAGAGCTGAGCATCTGGAAGAGACTCCTGGTGCTCACTGCCTGGCTGCACCTGCCGTGGGGCCTGCTGGGGAAAGCTGCTAGGGGGCCACAGGGAGCAGAATTTTGGTTCAAAATGAAAGTCAACGAATAATAAGCCCAGCAGAGAATTATGTTATTCTGTCCACCTCAGAGAACTAAGAAACACCTGAGCTTCAGGGCCAAAAACACTGTGCGTAGACTCCAGCCCCAGCCCTTTCTAGTTAAGCTTCCCTTTCCTCACCTCTGGGTCAGAATGATGCCACCTTCTAAGTTCACAGGGTATTTTCACATCAGTTATCTCTCAGCAATTTTGCAAAGCTATTGTAATGCTAGCTTTATTGATGAAGAAACTAAGCCCCAAGAGGACTCGCCCACCCCTCGAAGATAATGGGTGAGTGTGCCAGCTGAGCTGATCTTCTCGTGGCTCCTGGTCCACACCTTTTCCATGGTCCCGTGATCATGCTACCTCTTGTCGAGTCTCTAGTTGGGCAAAGGAGAACACAGAAGCTGAGAAATATTGCATCTTAAAATGGCCAATATTCAAATTTATAGAGAAAGAAAGTAGACTACTTGTTGCCTGGGGCTGGGGTGGGGATGGAGATTAATAGTAAGTTGGCACAAGAGAGCTTATTGGGGGATAAAAATGTTGTAAAACTGATTAACGGTAACAGTTGCACAAGTCTGTAAATTTCCTAAAAAGCATTGAATTGTACCCTTGAAATGGGTGAGTTTCACAATACATAAAATATACCTCAAACAAGTGCTTAAAAAAAAGCCAAGATTATAAAATATGTATTTTCTTAGAAAGAACTGTTTTACTGTCATATTTGGAAGCAATTAGTATTAGTTTATTTCCTTTAAAATGTGTTCCTTGTCATTATTGACTTGAGAAAACAGAAATATCCACTTGGATCTATAGTAACCATTAACAATGAGGTTAATATCTGCTTCACTGTTCTCACTGTGAGAACAGGCTGGCAACCATGAGATTGGTCAATATTAGACGTGATACAGATACAGATACTGTGGAGCTGGAGAAGACTCTTGAGAGTCCCTTGGACAGCAAGGAGATCAAACCAGTCAATGCTAAAGGAAATCAACCCTGAATATTTACTGGAAAGACTGATGCTAAAGCAGAAGCTCCAATAATTTGGCCTCCTGATGCAAAGAGTTGACTCACTGGAAAAAAACCCTGATGCTGGGAAAGACTGAGGGCAGGAGGGAAAGGGGAAGACAGAGGATGGGATGGTTGGATGGCATCACTGACTCAATGGACATGAGTTTGAGCAAGCTCCATGAGACAGGTGAAGGACAGGGGCGCCTGGTGTGCTGCAGGCCAGGGGGTCACAAAGAATCAGACACGACTTAGCGACTGAATGACAGCCACACACACAGCTGGCATGGAGTGGGGGCCGGGGTGGCAAGCGGTGGTGGCGGTTTAGTCACCAAGTCACGGCTGACACTTGTGACCCCAGACTGTAGCCTACCAGGCTCCTCTGTCCATTGTATTTCCCAGGCAAGAAGACTGCAGGGATCTTCCTGACCCAGGGATCAAACCTGGGTCTCCTGCACTGCAGGCAATCTCGTGAACTGCAACCAGATTCTTTACCACGAATGGGCTTCCCTGGTGGCTCAGGTGGGAAAGAGTCTGCCGGCAGTGCGGGAGACCCAGGTTCAATCCCTGGGTCGGGAAGATCCCCTGGAGAAGGAAATGGCACCCCATTCCAGTATTCTTGCCTGGAAAGTATCATGGACGGAGGAGCCTGGCAGGCTACAGTCCATGGGGTCGCAAAGAGTCAGACACGACTGAGCGACTTCACTTCACTTCTTTACCAGTGAGTCACAGGGAAGCAAATGGTGAGCGTTTACAAATGGCAGGGTTAGAGCCTGGAAAACCTTGATACCCAACCATCACAGGGTGAGTCACTGGCGCTGTGCAAGGCTGTTGTGACAATTAGCAATACCACGGGAAAGCATCTCCTCCCCTACTGGTACTCAATAAATCAAGGCAGTAAGCACCTTATTTGTACCCAGGCCCACCAAGCCACAGGACGTCAGCTATGCAGCAGCAGAAACCCTCCTCCTCAGGAGACCCCACCCAGGCCCCCTGCCCCCAGTCCAGCTAGACGCATCCTGGCCTTTTAGAGGCTCCACTCCTGTCCACCGTGCTGTCAGGTACATGGGAGAGTGTACCTGATTCACGGAGGACCAGGAGGGGGAAATTCCAGCAAGGCTGTGTTTTAAGAAAGAACAGCGCCTGCAGGGCTGGCAGTGTGCAGTTTACAGTCAGTGTTTCGTGATGGCTGACTCTGCTCCTCCCTGGATTAGAGCTGCAAAGCTGAAAATGCAGCTCTTTGTTGCTCTTTTACAAAGGAAGTGATTCCTGAGGTTGGGTGACGTGTACATTTTTCAGAGCACTGGGGCTGCACATTGGTGCTGATTGGCACCTGGTAGGAAGCACCAGGTTCCCTGCTGGCAGATGGACGAGACTTATCACAAGCTTTGCATCACCTCACATTGTGTCCAGAAGCAACTGTGATTGTAAGAAAGAGAAAAGGAACCTCAGTGGTGTTTGAGGCCCTCTGTACTACCTGTTTTAACTGGGTGCCCCTGGAAGCAGGAGAATAGGGATTCAAGTGTGAGTACTTTCTTTGGGAGATGATCTCAGAAAGCATCAGTAGAAGCGTGGGGAGTGGGCAGAGAAGCAAAGAGAGACCAAGCAGGGTGCAATAATGACCAGGTTACCCCAGAGCAACCAGGGCTCTGGGGAAGCACTCTAAGAGGCTGTGTAGAAGAGATTCTCAAACTTAAGCATTACCAGGATCACCTAGAAGGCCTATGAGAACAGTCAGCTGGGCCCACGTTAGGGTTCTGATTCAGTAGGTCTGAAGTGGGTGGGGGTGAGAGTTTACATTTCTATCAAGTTCCCAGGTGATGCTGAGGCTGCTAGTTCTGGGAGCACTTTTTGAGAATAAGAGTGAAGAAGTGGTTGGTCCAAAGGGTAAAGAGATGAGGTATGTATACAGCGATCCCCATCTCTCATTGGCCGAAGGCTGTCCTGGGGTGGTTAACTCCCTGGTGCCCTGTGTACTGGTCTTGCATGGCGCTGCAGCCAAAGAAAGTCCGTAGGTTGAGAGTAACAAGCACCCACTGTAAGGAGCCATAGTGCTAATGGGACCAGAGTGCTGGGGCTCCAGAGGCGGGCCACACCACCTTCAGGAGCAGCGCATCTCTCCATGGAACGCCACCCCCTGAGTTAACGGAAAGAGCACCAAAACACAAAAGTGGCACCAAAAAGGGCAAGTGCCCCAGTCGCTCTTCCACTCACAGCTGCGTGACTTCACACAAATCTCTCACCCCCTCTGGACCCCTAGCTGGGAGATTTCCAAGGCCTCAACTCTCAAGATTCCCTGATTCTGTGACATCTAGATCCAAGATACCATGCTCAACCCCCGCCTACGCAAAGGTCCAGCTGAGCAGAGCTCCAAGAAAGCACGGATGCTTACACCTGCTGTCCTGCCCAGTCCTTCCCCCAGGATGTGACCAGGTAAATGCCACCCCCAGAGTGCCAGGCAGTGCCCTCAACACCCTCAGGCTCCCTGGGGTGGGCAACAGTTGGCAGGGGGTCCTCAGGCCCTATTCCCCAGGTGCCAGGCTCAACTCCTCCCCTTCACAGTTTTGACAGGTGTCAGTTCAGTTCAGTCGCTCAGTCATGTCCGACTTTTTGCGACCCCATGAATCGCAGCATGCCAGGCCTCCCTGTCCATCACCAACTGCAGGAGTCTACCCAAACCCGTATCCATTGAGTTGGTGATACCATCCGACCATCTCATTCTCTGTCATCCCCTTCTCCTCCTGCCCCCAATCCCTCCCAGCATCAGGGTCTTTCAACTGAGTCAGCTCTTAACATCAGGTGGCCAAAGTACTGGAGTTTCAGCTTCAACATCAGTCCTTCCAATGAACACCCAGGACTGATCTCCTTTAGGATGGCCTGGTTGGATCTCCTTGCAGTCCAAGGGCCTCTCAACAGTCTTCTCTTGAGAAGACAGGTGTGTCAAGTATCAATGAAGCACTCAGTCTCAATCAAAGAGGACATAAGACTATGCATTTTCTTTTAAGGGGTCATGTAGTTAAAAAGCTGCTCAAATCTATCCATTTGGGGTAAAATGATGTATTACAAGAGACTCGATTGTTCTGGGGCTTTCCAAGTGGTGCTAGTGGTAAAGAACCTGCCTGCCAATGCAGGAGACGTAAGAGACTCAGGTTCAATCCCTGAGTGGGAAAGGTCCCCTGGAGGAGGGCATGGCAACCCACTCCAGTATTCTTGCCTGGAGAATCCCATGGACAGAGGAGCCTGGCAGCTACAGTCCATGGAGTCACACAGATTTCAGACACAACTGAAGCGACTTAGTATGTCTGTAAGACTGTTCCGCCACCAGCTCCTGCCTTTTCCCTAGGCAGCCTGACAATGACCACCGCGTGTTGGCTGAGCTTTCTGGGCCCCTGTATGTAAAGGCAAGCCTGGGGGTCTCCAGGGCACTAGAAAGGGCAGTGTGGCCTTCCCAGTGTCAGGGAAGCTCACAGCTCCTGCAGCCGGTGTAAAGAAACATGTGGGACTTCACACAGACCGATAGAGTGGGCATCTATGAGTTTTATCTTTCAGACAGACAGATGCCCTGTTGTCAGAAACAGCTGCTCAATTTTTATGGAAATCCCACACTTTTCCAGTCTTAATCCCAGTGGTTTGGGATGACAAAAGCCACCTGGTCCCAGATGAGACTCACCAGCCTATTTCATAATATTGATTAAGTGAGGATCAGTCCTCACTTAATGATGGGAGGGTCATGGTGGAGAGGTCTGACAGAATGTGGTCCACTGAAGAAGGGAATGGCAAGCCACTTCAGTATTCAATAGATGGGGACCAGTGGAAACAGTGTCAGACTTTATTCTTTGGGGCTCCAAAATCACTGCAGCTGGTGACTGCAGCCATGAAATTAAAAGACGCTTACTCCTTGGAAGAAAAGTGATGACCAACCTAGATAGCATATTCAAAAGCAGAGATATTACTTTGCCGACTAAGGTCCGTCTAGTCAAGGCTATGGTTTTTCCAGTGGTCATGTATGGATATGAGAGTTGAAGAATTGATGCTTTTGAACTGTGGTGTTGGAGAAGACTCTTGAGAGTCCCTTGGACTGCAAGGAGATCCAACCAATCCATTCTGAAGGAGATCAACCTTGGGATTTCTTTGGAAGGAATGATGCTAAAGCTGAAGCTCCAGTACTTTGGCCACTTCATGCAAAGAGTTGACTCACTGGAAAAGACCCTGATGCTGGGAGGGATTGGGGGCAGGAGGAGAAGGGGCCGACTGAGGATGAGATGGCTAGATGGCATCACTGACTCAATGGACGTAAGTCTGAGTGAACTCCAGGAGTTGGTGATGGACAGGGAGGCCTGGCGTGCTGCGATTCATGGGGTTGCAAAGAGTTGGACATGACTGAGTGACTCAACTGAACTGAACTGGATATTCCATTGTGTATATGTACCACAACTTTATCCATTCATTTGTCAGTGGACATCTAGGTTGCATCCATGTTCTAGCTATTGTAAATAGTGCTGCAGTGATCATTGGGGTACATGTGTCTTCTTCAATTTTGGTTTCCTCAGGCTATATGCCTCAGAGTGGGATCGGTGGGTTATATGGTGGTTTTAGTGTTAGTTTTTTTAAGGAATCTCCATACCGTCTACCATAGTGGGCTGTATCAGTTTACATTCCCACCAGCAGTGCAAGAGGTTTCCCTTTTCTCCACACCCTCTCCAGCATTTATTGTTTGTAGACTTTTTGATGATAGCCATTCTGACTGGTGTGAGGTGATATCTCGTAGTTTTGATTTGCATTCTCTAATAATGAGCAATGTTGAATATCTCATGTGTTTGTTAGCCATCTGTACAAATTCTTTGGAGAAATATCTGTTGAAGTCTCTTTCCCACTTTTTGATTGGGTTGTTTGCTTTTCTGGTATTGAATTGTATGAGCTGCTTGTATATTTTGGAAATTAATTGTTTGTTGTTTCATTTGCTATTATTTTCTCCCATTCTGAGGGTTAATATGTACCTTATCTTCTTTATACATTGATTTGTCAGTGGACATTTTGTTTTTTTTTCCCAAGACTTGGCTATTGTAAACAGTGTTGCAATGAATATTTAGGTGCATGTATCTTTCCAAATTATAGTTTTCACTGGATGTATCTCCAAGAGTGAGATTTCAGAATCATATTGTAGCTCTATTTTTAGTTTTTTTTTTGAGGAACTTCCATACTGTTTTCCATAGTGGCTACCCCAAATTTTATTCCTACCAACAGTGTTGAGGGCTTCCTTTTCTCCACACCCTCTCCAGCATTTGGTATTTGTGGACTTTTTAATGATGGCCTTCTGACCAGTGTGAAGTGGTACCTCATTGTAGTTTTGATTTTCATTTCTCTAGTAGTGAGCATGGAGAAGGCAATGGCACCCCACTCCAGTACTCCTGTCTCGAAAATCCTATGGACGGAGGAGCCTGGTGGGCTGCAGTCCATGGGGTCGCAAAGAGTTGAACACGACTGAGTGACTTCACTTTGACTTTTCACTTTCATCCATTGGAGAAGGAAATGGCAACCCACTCCACTATTCTTGCGTAGAGAATCCCAGGGATGGGGGAGCTTGGTGGGCTGCCGTCTGTGGGGTCACACAGAGTCGGACACGACTGAAGGGACTTAGCAGCAGCAGCAGCAGCAGTGAGCAATGTTGAGAATCTTTTTCATGTTTCTTTTGACTGTCTACATGTCTTTGGAGAAATATCTACTTAGGTATTCTGCCCAGTTTTCAGTTGGGTTGTTTGGGGTTTGTTATTGAGGTGTATGATCTGTTTGTATGTTTTGGAGTTAAGCTCTGTTGGTCCACTCATTTGTAAATATTTTCTCCTAGTCCATAGGTTGCCTTTTCATTTTGTTTATGGTTTCCTTTGTTGCACAAAACATAAAAATTTGATTAAGTTCCACTTGTTTATTTTTGCTTGTGTTTCTATTGCCTTAGGTGACTGACCTAAGAAAACATTGGTACAATTTATGTTAGCGAGTGTTTTTGCCTGTGTTCTCTTCTAGGCATTTTATGGTATTGTGCCTTATATTTAAGTCTTTAAGCCATTTTTTAGTTTATTTCTGTATATGGAGTGAGGATGTGCTCTAACTTCATTACATGTGATGATACAACTTTCCCAACACCACTTGCTGAAGAGACTTTTTTCCACTGTATATTCTTACTTCTGTCAAAGATTAATTGACCATAGGTGTGTGAGTTTATTTCTGGGCTCTCTTTCTATTCCATTGATCCCTATCTCTGTTTTTGTGTCAATACCAGGCTATTTTGATTACTATAGCTTTATAGTATTGTCTGAAGTATGTCTCCCACTTTGTTCTTTTTCCCCAAGATTGCTTTGGTAATTCCATGGTTTCACATAAATTTTAGGATTATTTGTTCTAGTTCTGTGAAAAATGTCATGGATAATTAGGGATTGCATTAAATCTGTAGATTGCTTTGGATAGTATGGCTATTTTAACAATATTAATTCTTCCAATCCAAGAGCAAGAGATACCTATTTCTTTGAATCATCTTCAGTTTCCTTTATTAATATTCTACAGTTCTCAGCATATAAGGTCTTTGACCTTCTTGGTCATGTTTACTCTTAAGTGTTTTTTTAATGTGATTTTAAAAGGTATTTTTTTGCATTCCCTTTCTGATATTTCATTTTTAGTGTACAGAAATGCAGCTGATTTCTGTACATAAATCTTGTATCCTGCTACCTTGCTGAATTCATCTATCAGTTCTAGAAGTTTTTGTGTGAAGTCTTTAGGTTTTTGTATATATAGTGTCATGCCATCTGCATATAATGACAATTTTACCTCTTCCTTCCAATTTGGATAACTCTTATTTCTTTTTCTTCTTTGACTGCTGTGGCTAAGACTTCCAGTACTGTGTTGAAGAGAAGTGTTGAGAGCTGGCATTCTTGTCTTGTTCCAGATTTTGGTTGAAGGGATTTCAGTTTTTTACCATTGAGTATTACATTGGCTGTGGGTTTGTCATAGATAGCATTTAGTATGTCGTGATTCATCCCTCTGTAGCCACTTGGCAAGAATTTTTATCTTGATTGGATGTTGAATTTTATCAAATTCTTTTTCCGCATCTATTATGATGATCATGTAGTTTTTGTCTTTTATTTTGTTGATGTGTATCATATTGATTGCTTTGTGTGTGTTGAACCATCCTTGTGACCCTGGAATGAATCCAACTTGATTGTGGTACATGATCTTTTTGATATGTTGTTGGATTTGATTTACTATTATTTTGTTGAAAATTTTTGCATATATATTCATCAAAGATATTGGTCTATAATTTTCTTTTCTGGTAGTGTCTTTGTCTGGTTTTGATATCAGGGTGATGGGGACTTCATAGGATGACTTTGGAAGTGTTCCCTCCCATTCAATCTTTTGGAAGAGTTTGAGAAAGTAGTATAAGTTCTTGTATGTTTGGTAGCATTTATGTGTGAAGCCATCTGGTCCTGGACTCTTGTTTGTAAAGAGCTTTTTTGGTAATCCATTCTATTTCACTTCTAGCAATCCACCTCTTCAAATTACCTGTTTTTTCTTTTTTATTAAAAATGCATCTTTCTACTTTTTATAAATTTATTTATTTTAATTGGAGGTTAATTACTTTACAATATTGTATTGGTTTTGCGAAACATCAACATGAATCTACCATAGGCATACACGTGTTCCCCATCCTGAAGCCCCCTCCATTCTCCCTCCCCTTACCATCCCTCTGGGTCGTCCCAGTGCACCAGCCCCAAGCATCCAGTATCATGCATCGAACCTGGACTAGCGATTCATTTCATATATGATATTATACATGTTTCAATGCCATTCTCCCAAAAAAATAGTAGTGGTGAAAGTGGGCACCCTTGTCTTGTTCTTGACTTTAGGGGAAATTCTTTCAATTTTTCACCATTGAGGATAATGTTTGCTGTGAGTTTGTACATGAGTTCCCAATCCTGAACGCCCCCTCCCATCTCCCTCCCCATACCATCTCTCTGGGTCATCCTAGTGCACCAGCCCCAAGCATTCTGTATCCTGCATCAAATCTAGACTGGCGATTCATTTCTTACATGGTATTATACATGTTTCAATGCCATTCTCCCAAATCATCCCACCCTCTCCCTCTCCCACAGAGTCCAAAAGTCTGTTTTATACATCTGTGTCTCTTTTGCTGTCTCACATACAGGGTTATCATTACCATCTTTCTAAATTCCATATATATGTGTTAGTATACTGTATTGGTGTTTTTCTTTCTGGCTTACTTCACTCTGTATAATAGGCTCCAGTTTCATCCACCTCATTAGAACTGATTCAAATGTATTCTTTTTAGTGGCCGAGCAATATTCCATTGTGCATATGTACCACAGCTTTCTTATCCATTCATCTGCTGATGGACATCTAGGTTGCTTCCATGTCCTGGCTATTATAAACAGTGCTGTGATGAACATTGGGGGAGGGCGGTTCAGGATTGGGAACTCATATACACCCGTGGCAGATTCATGTTGATGTATGGCAAAACCAATACAGTACTGTAAAGTAAAATAAAGTAAAATTAAAAAAATAATAAAGGCAACCAGCATATTGAAAAAATGTATTCTTTTTAGTGGCCGAGCAATATTCCATTGTGCATATGTACCACAGCTTTCTTATCCATTCATCTGCTGATGGACATCTAGGTTGCTTCCATGTCCTGGCTATTATAAACAGTGCTGTGATGAACATTGGGGGAGGGCGGTTCAGGATTGGGAACTCATATACACCCGTGGCAGATTCATGTTGATGTATGGCAAAACCAATACAGTACTGTAAAGTAAAATAAAGTAAAATTAAAAAAATAATAAAGGCAACCAGCATATTGAAAAAAAAAAAAGAGGCCCTCTCTGAGCAACCACTCCTTTCAATTTGCCTGACCTTCATCTCACGCTTCTCTTTACCATATTACCTGATTTTATTTCCAATGTAGCATATTAGAGACTCTGAAGTCATTTTTATTTACTTATCATAGGATAGGTACGATGATCATAGGGATATTTTCTGTCCTGCTTGCTTCTATGTTCCCAGTACCTAAAACTGTGTCTGGTACCAAGTGTTGTTGTTTGGTCACTAAGCTGTGTCTGACTCTTTGCTACCCTGTAGATTGCAGCATGCCAGGCCCCTCTGTCTTCCACTATCTCCTGGATGTTCGCTGAGTCAGTGATGCTATCTAAATATCTCATCCTCTACCGCACCCACCCCCCCTTCCTCCTTTTGCCTTCAATCTTTCCCAGCATCAGGGTTTTTTCCAGTGAGTTGTTTCTTTGCATCAGGTGGCCAAAGTATTGGAGCTTCAGCTTCGGCATCAGTCTTTCCAATGAAGATTCTGGGTCTTTAATAAAGATTTGTTTGAATGAATGAAAACATGAATGTTACCCACCTTTGGAAAGTCTGATTAAAATAGTCTTCTTTCCAGTTCAAGTGAGAGTTTTTAGCTGATGAGTCCTCCTTAAAAGAGATTAGGCTTCCCTGGTGGCTCAGATGTTAAAGAATCTGCTGCAAGGGTTTGATCTCTGGGTCAGAAAGATCCCCTGAAGAAGGGAATTGCAACTCACTTCAGTATTCTTGCCTGGGAAATTCCATGGACAGAGGAGCCTGGCAGGCTACAGTCCATGGAATTGCCAAGAGTTGAACATGTCTGAGTGACTAACACTGTGTTGTTTTTCTTTGTTTTGTTTTTGTTTTTTTTTACTTTTTTCTAAAGGAGATAATGAAAACAAACAAAAAAGAAAATCAGAAACTCAGTGTTATGGGCTTAGTGTAGTTCTGGAGAGAGTTCTGGGAGAAGGCTGTTCCTAACAGCCTTTTCTCTGCCCTGGAGGCTGGAGGGAGCTCACCTGGTTTTCTTTTTCTCCCAGATTGACTGCAGACAGGAAGATTCAGAAGAAGCTCCCCTGCCCCCCAAATGAACTCCATCCCAGATCACTGGGGCAGAGGGGGACGGTGGGGTGGGGGTTGGAGGTGGACTGTGAGAAGCCACATTGTTCTCTCTCGCATCCTCCTCAGAGAGATCTTCCATCTGCCCTCTCAGAAGTCCACCTGTGTCTGTCAAACATTCACTCACCTTTTGTTAGCCCTTGAGCTTTTCAGAGCCAACAAGCCTCTTAAAGAGGAAGAAATGCTTCCAGGCAGTCTATGTGAATACTTCAAAATTTACAAGTTTGCGCTCATTGGCACACTCAGATGGATTGCTTATACTGTAGATTTAAGCCAAAGAGAAGGAGGTGGCGGCTATATAAGTCAAGGATGTGAATAACCACAGTTTGAAGGTGGCTTCCATCAGTTGCTCAGACCATAACTCCACATGGTAGATGCTACTTTTGGCCATGACTGAAACTCTAAGAGATCCCTTTCTTTCTTGAATCAAAGATTATAAACCTGAGAAGGACTTTAAAGTTTGTCTTATAAAGTGTGACCCCTTCAGTTTTACAAATGTGGAAACTAAGCCTCATAAGAGTTTAAACCTCATGTGCAAACTGCCCCTATCTGGTTACTTTGGACCTGAGACTGAGCTACCAGCTTCCCTGGTAGCTGGGATGGTAAAGAATCTGCTTACAATAATGGAAAGCTGGGTTCTATTCCTAGGTCAGGAAGATCCCTTGGAGAAGGGAATGGCAACCCACTCCAGTACTCTCGCCTGGAGAATCCCATGGACAGAGGAGCCTGGTGGGCTACAGTCCATGGGGTCGCACAGAGTCGGACATGACTGAGCAACTAATACTTTCACTTTCAAGACTGGAATCTCAGTCTTTCAACTCCGGGTTCACTCATGTGTCTATGACCCCCATGTCTACCCTCTTCATTTACTGAAAAGGAGCAGAGAGAGACAAGAGAGTGTGGCATCTTGACTGAAACAGTAAAAGTTTTGAATCTTCTGAAAACTGAAACTGAAAAGTGGAGAGATAGGACAAGAGTTTGAGGAAAACAAATGACCCAGGTGAACAGGTATTTGAGCCTTGAAGTTACTTTCTGATAAACATGGGCAGCAGAGAGCGATTTCCTCACTGTAACAAACCATCCAGGCTGTGTGGGAAAACACAGTTTATTGTTGTTATTTGTTTCCCTGTTGCCTGGAGCCATCCTTGGGTATGGAGAATTTGTACTTGTCAGAAACTCAATGGAACGCTGAATATTTCATTTGAGTGGTTCTCTGGGAAGGTTGGGACCTAGCCAATGGTGTGATAAAGACACCCTGAGCTAATCCAGGCTCTTTGTCTATGCTTTGTTTTCTTTACCTCACACTTACATTTGCTGATCTCTCAGGTCAATCATTTTGTTCTGAGAAAATGCACTGTGCTCTCTGTTATCCCCGTGTTGTTTAGTATGAGACAGTTGATTAGTTTAGTACATTTACAAAGTGCTCTACCATCATTTTTATAAGTTCTCTTTACCAAGCCATCATGAAACACAGGCTCAGAGATAGTGGAAACCGCACAACTTCACAGCAATTTGTCATCCTAATCGACACCCAATTCAAACTGATTCAATCTATATTTTTATGAGCTCTATTGATTTGCGTTGTTTTGGAGTCTATCATAAAGTGAATTTTATTGGTAAATTGTTATCATTATTCCTGGAGTGAGACCATCTTATGATTCTTCTGATCCTTGGAAAATACAACCAACCAAAACTGACTCAAGAAGAACAGTAAAACAGCAAGGAATAAGTTCAAAATGCTAGCAAAGAATTGCTTCTTAGGGAGATTTTAGCTCAGATTATTATTCCAAGGGAATTTTTCAAAGTTTTAATGAAAATTCCCATTATGTATAAGCCATCTAAAGCAAAGAAGGAAAACCAGTGGGATGATTTTTCAAGGCTAATATCTTACTACCAAAACCTGACAAAAATGGCATTTAAAAAAAAAAGCTACAAATCAATCTCACTCATGATTAATGAGAAGCAATAATTCTAAGTACAACACTAGTAAATTGAATCTAGTAAATGTATGAAAGAATGATCATCATGAACAAATAGAGCTTATTAAATGGTTTCCCTAGTAGCTCAGTTGGTAAAGAATCCACCTGCAATGCAGGAGACCCTTGTTTGATTTCTGGGTTGGGAAGAACAAGGAGAAGGGATAGGCTGCCCACTCTAGTATTCTTGGGCTTCCCTTGTGGCTCAGCTGGTAAGGAATCCACCTGCAATGCAGACCTAGATTCAATCCCTAGGTTGGGAAGATCCCCTGGAGAAGGGAAAGGCTACCCACTCTAATATTCTGGCCTGGAGAATTCCAGGGACTGTATAGTCTATGGGGTCACAAAGAGTTGGACACGCCTGAGCCACTTTCCCTTTCACTTTCATAGACAATGTGCTAGTATAATAAGTCAAAGAAGAAAAATATGACAATCCCTACAGATTTTGAAAAGCTAAAATTAAATATTCATTAATAATTATTCAGAATCATAGATTCCTAAGAACAGAGGGAATATTTCTTAATTTAATGCAGAAAATCTAACTCAAATAAAAAGACAATGCCATTAATAAGGGTAAAATGAGGCATTCTTATTAGTTCAGGAACAAGGGAGGGTCTGCCAAGAACAAATAAGCAAGTTCAAATACACATAAATAAAATTGCATTTATAATAGAAAAATACTTAGAAAATATACAGCATAAAGGTTATATTTGCAATAATAATAATAAGATACAAGCTATCTAGGCATATATTTGCAGGATAATTTGGCATTTCAAAAAAGAGAAAAAAGATCAACCTAACTCCATTGACTGTCATAAAAGAACTGTGACTAAAAGGAGTGATACTAGTATGTCCATGTACTTACTGATTCAATATTATAAAATTTTAATTTCCTTAAATTAACAGATATGTTTCAAGTAATTACAAAAAAGAGTCCATGTTGTAGTTCTCATTTTACTTTGGAGACAGACTTTGAGAAAATGAATCTAAAGTTCATCTGGAATGACAGTGGATAAAAATCCTCCTGGAAATTTTGAAAAACAGAAAGTAGTAGAAACAGAAAGTAATGAAGGAGAACATTTGTGTTACACAATATTAAAGTAATTTATTTTTATAATAATAAAGTGATTTTATACCAGTGTAAAAATTGACAAACAGTTGTCTAGAAGGAAATAAAGGGTCCAAAAATTATATTTAGAAAAGGTAGCATTTCAAATCAGTAGAGAAAGGAATTCTTTTCACAAAAGAGTTCTCAATGAATTGATTATTTGAAAAAATATTACAAAATAAATGATAATTTGATTAAAAATTGAGTGTAAATATAATATCATATGACACCTAGAGAAAGGTAAATATCTGAGTAGGAGAGAGAAAATAACTTTTGTCTGTTAGATCATATTAGAAAAGACTGTGTTGGCTATAAAAATTTAACAGCTTCTGTATGTAAAACAAAATGTCAAAATTAACTTTTTTTCCGAATGCCATCCTAAGTCCACAATAGCCTTAAAAACCTAACTCAGAACCAGCTCAGTGTTTTGTCCTATGAATTTTGAAAACAGCCTTTTTCCTGTGAATTTTGTCAAAAATAATCAATTGTTTAATATCACAATTTCCTGGGACAGCAGTAACACTAGTGAAGTGAAGTGAAGTCACTCAGTCGTATCTGACTCTTGTGACCCCATGGACTGTAGCCTATCAGGCTCCTCAGTTCATGGAATTTTCCAGGCAAGAGTACTGGAGTGGATTGCCATTTCCTTCTCTATGGGATCTTCCCAACCCAGGGATCGAACCCAGGTCTCCCCATTGCAGGAAGACACTTTACTGTCTGAGCCACCAGGGAGTTTTAAACACTTAAAGACAAAAAAAAAAAAAAGAAAGAAAGAAAGAAAGAAAAAGACAAAACAAACTTGGACGTGAAAACTGGAGGATAAGATGTCAGTTGAGGATTTTGAAAAATTCCAACATATTACTGGGAATCTAGATTGTCACCTGCTTGAGAAGGGCTGTACAGGTAACCAGGAAAGATCTGAAAATGTCTTAATATTTCACTTCTGGCTGACCTTGAGCCTGCACAAGCAGGAAGTGAAGACTAAGGCAGAGCTGTCAACAGCCCAAGTATTGAAGATGGGCCTCAATGTCTCCAGCATAGCTCCTTGACAATGGCTGGAGGACTTATTGTTTTAAGGCATTTGAAGAATCCTTGTCCAAACATTAACTGACCTATGCTGACCAAGCTGAGATTCAATGGATACACATAACAAAGAATACAGACTATAGAATTTATTCATAACCCACTCCACTCCCACTGACTTAGCAGCAGCAGCAGCAGAATTCATTCATGGAAATCACTAAAAAAATAGCAGTGACAATGAATGTTGCTGTAAACATAGCATAAAGCAAAAACTATTCAAAAAGTAATTGACCAGAAGTTACAGCAACATTAGACAAGAAGTAAACTCCTGATCAGTGTAAGTGTACTGAGATAGCATAATCCAAATGGCAAGTTATCCCTAAAAGATTTATATTCAATTTCAATGCAGAAACACAAGAGAAAGAGACAGCTGGAACATCTTAAATGATACAAGTGTCATCTTCGTTTTTAGAGACCAAATAGGAAGCAATTGCTCTTGGATGGAGAGCTCCGTACCAGTATTATATAAGTTCTAATACTTAGATGTGATCCTTTTCCTGTCACCCACTTGGACTTAAAAAACCTCCTTGAAATGAAAAGGATTGGGCAAAGTAGAAGAGGGAGAAGAGGAACTCTAATCCTAACCTCTTCAGAGGCCCAGGACCTCTGGTCGCTATGCTTTGTTAATAACCTGATTAGGAGTGAAGGAGAGTTAATAGCAGTTGCTGCTGTTGCTGCTGCTGCTAAGTCACTTCAGTCATGTCCGACTCTGTTTGACCCCATAGACAGCAGCCCACCAGGCTCCCTCGTCCCTGGGATTCTCCAGGCAAGAACACTGGAGTGGGTTGCCATCTCCTTCTCCAATGCACGAAAGTGAAAAGTGAAAGTGAAGTCGCTCAGTCGTGTCTGACTCTTAGCGACCCCATAGACTGCAGCCCACCAGGCTGCTCCGTCCATGGGATTTTCCAGGCAAGAGTACTGGAGTAGGGTGCCATTGCCTTCTCCGTAATAATAGTTAATCTGATGTAAACTATATATATAATTGTATATTTGTAGTTGCAGCATGTTAGCTAATGATTTGTTAGTAATTTAATCAAGTTCATTCTATACTGTAGATTGGACTTTTCTAAATTATTTACTTTATCTCCATGAAATTACCCCACATCTGGCTTTTTTCCACCATAGTAAATTGAGTGATGTTTTTCAATTTTTTTCCCCTCCCCAATAGCTAAATATTGTTATTTTTCTTTTGTAGACTCTTTGAGTAAGCTCATCCAAGTTCATTGCTTTGAATACCAGTCTATATCTTGATGATTCTCAAAGTATATGACCAGCCTCATCCTCCCATGCTTCCTCTGAAGCAGTCACACTTGATAACCAATATATATGTAACTCTTCTAAAACAACATGTATTCATTCTTATCCTACCAGATCCTCTTCCCCATTTCAGTAAATGGCAGCATGAGTCACCTAGTTTCTCAGATCAAAGATCTAAGAGTAATCCTTTATTTATCTCTTTTCTCACATCCACATCAGTAAATCCTATTGACTCTCCAAACTGAGTCTTTTCTCCCCATCTGCACTGTGCAACTAATTTATCTGCCACCATCTCTTATCCTGATCTTTATAAAATCAACTGGGACTTCCCCAGTGGCTCAGCTTGTAAAGAACCCGCCTACCAATGCAGGATATGCAAGAGATGTGGGTTCAGTCTCTGGGTTGGGAAGATCCCCTGGAGAAGTAAACGGAAACCTGCTCCAGTATTCTTGCCTGGAAAATTTCGTGGACAGAGGACTCTGGCTGGCTACAGTCCATGGGGTCAAAAAGAGTCAGATACGACTGAATGCTTGCACACACACACATGCACCACTTCTTTTGAAAATTTTAGAGGCGTCTGCTAAATTTGAATAATGCATACCCCATCTGACCCAACAGTTCAGCTCCTATATACATACAGCAGAAATGCAAACATATATCCACCAAAAGACATAAACTAGAATGTCATTATTCAAAACAGCCCCAAATTGGAAATGTAGATAAAAATCTACATTTGCTGTAGACTTATCTACAGCAAAATGGATAAACTAACTTATGGTATAATCCATAAAATTATATACTACATTGCAATGAAAATGAATATAATTCACAACCATGTACAATAATGTAGATAAATCCCAAAAACACATTTCAATTCAGTTCAGTTCAGTTGCTCAGTCGTGTCTGACTCCTTGTGACCCCGTGAATCACAGCACGCCATGCCTCCCTGTCCATCACCAACTCCTGGAGTTCACTCAAACTCATGTCCATTGAGTTGGTGATGCTATCCAGCCATCTCATCCTCTGTCGTCCCCTTCTCCTCCTGCCCAAAACCACAGAAAACTGATGATAATGAGGATGTACAATATGATTACATATATACACAGTACAAAAATATGGAAAACCAACATACTAAAAAATAAAAATTAATTAAAAAAAAAAAAGAAAACTAAGATCAGGAAATCAGTCCTGAATATTCATTGGAAAGACTGATGCTGAAGTTGAAACTTCAATACTTTGGCCACCTGATGTGAAGAAACGATTCATTGGAAAAGACCCTGATTCTGGGAGGATTGAAGGTGGGAGGAGAAAGGGATGACAGAGGATGAGATGGTTTGATGTCATCACTGACTCAATGGACATGAGGTTGAGTAAACTCTGGGAGCTCATGATGGACAGGGAGGTTTGGCGTGCTGCAGTCCATGGGGTCACAAAGAGTCATACATGACTGAACGGCTGAAATGAACTGAACTGAACTTGCAGATATAATTAACTAAACTAAAATTAGGTCCTACTGGAGTAGGGTGAGCCCCTAACCCAACATGATTGTATCTTTACAAAGTGGTGATATGTGGATATGCACATAGGGAGAATGCCATGTGAGCATGAAGACAGAGTTCAGACATGTCCACGGATCAAGAAATGCTGATGACTTTCAGAAAACTACCAGATACTAGAAAGAGGCTTGAAACAGACTCTACATCACAGTCTTCAGAAAGAACCAACTCACTGACACTTTGATGTCAAAATTTCAGCCTCCAGATCTGTGAAACAATAAATTTCTGCTGCTCAAAAAAAATAAATAAATAAAAATAAAAGTCAGGATATCCTTGGAAAGTATAAGTGGTGTGAATGGCGACTGTAAGTGAGAAGAAATTCTGTGGTACTGGTGATGCAATATTTCTTGATTTGGATGCTAGTTACATTGGAATTTTCCATTTATGAAAATTTATCAACTTGAATACATGTGTGCATTTTCTGGATGTAAATTATATTTTAATTAAAATTTTAACAGACTTTTCCTAAAAAATAATTCACAGACATAAATATAAGACATAAAGCTGTAAGCATCTTAGAAGAAAACGTAGGTGTATATCTTCATGACCTTAGACAATAGGTTTTAAAATATGTCACTAGAAGCAAAAGAATGCAAGAGAAAATTACAAATAAATTAGATTTAACAAAAACTTTAAAACTTTATGCTTTAAAAACACAGTTATAAATTGAGAAGATAATCTACAGACTGGGAAAAAAATGTTTGCAAATCATACATCTGATCAGAGACTTACATCAAGAATGTATAAAAGATTTATAGGCAATGGCACCCCACTCCAGTACTGTTGCCTGGAAAATCCCATCGATGGAGGAGCCTGGTAGGCTGCAGTCCATGGGGTCACTAAGAGTCAGATATGACTGAGCAACTTCACTTTCACTTTTCACTTTCATGCATTGGAGAAGGAAATGGAAACCCACTCCAATACTTGCCTAGAGAATCCCAGGGATGGGGGAGCCTGGTGGGCTGCCGTCTATGAGGTCGCACAAAGTCGGACACGATTGAAGCAATTTAGCAGCAAAAACACACAACTCAATTTAAAAATGGGCAAAAGATTTGAATAAATCTTTCTCAAAGAATGTATACAAATGGCCAATAAACACATGAAAGATACTCACCATTATTCATTAGGAAATGCAAATCAAAACACAGTGAGATACAACTTCTCACCATGGATGTTTATAGAGTAAAAAACATAATATTATATAAAGATGAACAATAAAAAGTATTGATGAGGATTTGAATAAATTAAAACACTGCTGGGGAGAATGTATAGTGGTGCAGGCACTTTGGAAACAAATTTGGCAGCTCATCAGGAATTTAAACATAGTTACTATGTGACCCAGCAATTCTTCTCCTGAGTGTACATGCAAAATAATTGAAAACATATGCCCACACAAAATTCTGTGCAAAAATGTTTATAGTAGCATTATTCATAATAACCCCAAATGCAAACAACCCAAAAGTACACGATTGAAGCAATTTAGCAGCAAAAACACACAACTCAATTTAAAAATGGGCAAAAGATTTGAATAAATCTTTCTCAAAGAATGTATACAAATGGCCAATAAACACATGAAAGATACTCACCATTATTCATTAGGAAATGCAAATCAAAACACAGTGAGATACAACTTCTCACCATGGATGTTTATAGAGTAAAAAACATAATATTATATAAAGATGAACAATAAAAAGTATTGATGAGGATTTGAATAAATTAAAACACTGCTGGGGAGAATGTATAGTGGTGCAGGCACTTTGGAAACAAATTTGGCAGCTCATCAGGAATTTAAACATAGTTACTATGTGACCCAGCAATTCTTCTCCTGAGTGTACATGCAAAATAATTGAAAACATATGCCCACACAAAATTCTGTGCAAAAATGTTTATAGTAGCATTATTCATAATAACCCCAAATGCAAACAACCCAAAAGTCCATCCAATGATGAATGAATTTTTAAAAATGTGGTATGTCCATACAATCAAATATCATTTGATCATAAAAAGAAATGAAGTACTTAAAGATGTAACTGCCTGGATGAGCCTTGATCACATTATGTTAAGTGGAAGAAGCCAGGCAAAAGAATAAATATTGTATGATTCCATTTATATGAAATGCCCAATAGGTAAATCTATAGAAATAGAAAGTAGTTTAATGGTTGCCAGAGGAAAGAGAGAATAGGGTATAGGGAGTAACTCAGTGGGGACAAGGTTTACTTCTGGTGGGTGATGAAAATGTTCTGAAATTAGACAATGGTGATAGTTCTCAAACTCTGTATTTATTTTGTATATGAACTTTATCTCAACAAAATGTGACTTTAGAAATAGCCCATGTGACAAATTTCTTTGAGTGAATAAGTCAGCAATTAAAGAAAGACAGATTATAACCAGCATTGAAAAAGAGGTGTGAAATCGTTCTTACAGGTTGTTTTTTGGAGTCATGAAGAGTATTTTTCCACATGTATCAATAACAATAAAAATATTATGTCCTCTCACACAGTATTTGTATATGATAGTCTATGTAAATTATCAAATGGTTAGGCCCCCTTACGCCACATTTTGTCCAAGTGTGTTCATTGAGAAACTGAAAATAATATGTATGATTTTTTAAACAAAAATTGGCAACATAATTTTGAGTATATTCCTAAGGTAGAAACTCTGTGTGATTTTTAAAATCAAATTGTTGAAAAATATTTAATGACTTGGTATAGTGCTTGTCAACATCCGTTGGATCATGGAAAAAGCAAGAGAGTTCCAGAAAAACATCTATTTCTGCTTTATTGACTATGCCAAAGCCTTTGACTGTGTGGATCACAATAAACTGTGGAAAATTCTGAGAGAGATGGGAATACCAGACCACCTGATCTGCCTCTTGAGAAATCTGTATGCAGGTCAGGAAGCAACAGTTAGAACTGGACATGGAACAACAGACTGGTTCCAAATAGGAAAAGGAGTACGTCAAGGCTGTATATTGTCACCCTGCTTATTTAACTTATATGCAGAGTACATCATGAGAAA
>SJXQ01010865.1:218772-267739 GCA_006408695.1 Aepyceros melampus | reverse complement strand
ATGGAACAACAGACTGGTTCCAAATAGGAAAAGGAGTATGTCAAGGCTGTATATTGTCACCCTGCTTATTTAACTTATATGCAGAGTACATCATGAGAAACTCTGGGCTGGAAGAAAAAGAAACTGGAATCAAGATTGCTGGGAGAAATATCAATAACCTCAGATATGCCGATGACACCTCCCTTATGGCAGAAAGTGAAGAGGAACTAGAAAGCCTCTTGATGAAAGTGAAAGAGGAGAGTGAAAAAGTTGGCTTAAAGCTCAACATTCAGAAAACGAAGATCATGGCATCTGGTCCCATCATTTCATGGCAAATAGATGGAGAGACAGTGGAAACAGTGTCAGATTATATTTTTGGGGCTCCAAAACCACTGCAGATGGTGACTGCAGCCATTAAATTAAAAGGCTTACTCCTTGGAAGAAAAGTTATGACCAACCTAGATAGTATATTCAAAAGCAGAGACATTACTTTGCCGACTAAGGTCCGTCTAGTCAAGGCTATGGTTTTTCCTGTAGTCATGTATGGATGTGAGAGTTGGACTGTGAAGAAGGCTGAGCACCGAACAATTGATGCTTTTGAACTGGTGTTGGAGAAGACTCTTGAGAGTCCCTTGGACTGCAAGGAGATCCAACCAGTCCATTCTGAAGGAGATCAACCCTGGTATTTCTTTGGAAGGAGTGATGCTAAAACTGAAGCTCCAGTACTTTGGCCACCTCATGCGAAGAGTTGACTCATTGGAAAAGACCCTGATGCTGGGAGGGATTGGGGGCAGGAGGAGAAGGGGACAACTGAGGACAAGATGGCTGGATGGCATCACGGACTCAATGGATGTGAGTCTGAGTGAACTCCGGGAGTTGGTGATGGACAGGGAGGCCTGGCGTGCTGTGATTCATGGGGTTGCAAAGAGTCAGACACGACTGAGCGACTGAACTGAACTGATATGGTGGAAGGAAAAACATAAAACTTGATCAGGCTAAAGTTACTGATATGAGTCCACTAAGCAGACAGCTTACCCCTAACATTGCATCAACAAGTCTAGCTGGTTGGCTCAGACACGGATCAAAAAGTGGCCTTCAGTAAATGAAACACCAGAACTGGTTCACTCTAGAGGAAGAGATGCAAAGACTTAGGAGGACTGTAGTGTTAAGAGGGGGGTCTATCATTTAAGACCTAAGATCCCACCTGCCACAGGGCAGCTAAGCCTGTGTGCTGCAACCAGAGAAGTACCCATGAACCAAAACAAAGACACAGAGCAGCCAAAATTTAAAAACTAAATTTAAAAATGTAAAATGAGGGGCACAGAGGAAAGATCAGGTTTCTCCAGTGAGAGAGGAAGAGGCAGCAAGCTGTCCTGGTTCTTGCCTTCTGCTCTTCTGTCCACTCTAGTCCCTTTCATCCTGTTCTTACTCAGGAGGCTGCCTTGTTAATCTTATTCACTTCTGGAGCTAATTTGCGGTTCCTGTCCTTACAACTGAAAGACCCCTGACCAAGACATATAACTCTATCTGTAATGTAAAACTGCTTAGTTCAACTTGAGAAAATATTCAGTCTGAAACACTGGAGACCACAGCTTCAGCTTGAACCACAAGGTCTAAAATAAAGAGCTCATTTATTCATGGTTTTGCTTCACAAAATGAAAGAATTTATAAACGCTTTTCCTTTCAAATAAAATAAAAGTCACCTCTCTGAAGTACAAAAATAAATTCGAGCTGAGGAAAATATTAATTTTTTGTATAGGTATGAAAATTCTCAAGCTCTGCCAACTTTTAAAAATGGTTTTTTCCTTTAGTTTCTTTTTTTTCAATATATCATTTCATTCTATAAAACACTAGTTCTCCAGTTTTCAAGATGCATAACATTCAACTAACAAATACACACATTTGGTAAATACATATGTGTACATATTACATAATCTTTAAACATCTACATAAACATCTTTAGACATCTGCATTGTCTCTAAATTTCTCCATAGTTTACATTCTTTTGACATAATCTTGACCTTAGTGAAAAGCTGGCAAGAGAAGAACAAATAATATTCTTTCCTCAACCATATAAGTATGGAAGTATGTAAACCACAGAATGTAAGTGGGCTGCTTGATGCCTTTTCACCTCCAAATAACTTTAATGTATGATTGCTACAAACAAGGATGTTTCCCTACATACCGGCAATACAACTAACAAAACCAGGAAATTTAACACTGATACCTTTCTACCATCTAGCCTACAGACTTCATTCATATTTCATCAATTGTCCCAAGTACCCTTACAACAAAATAAGTCCTTTCAACGAAAAAATCTAATCCAGGATCACATGCTGCATTTAGCTGTCCTGTCTCTTTGGTCTCCTTCAATCTAAAGGGGTTCCTTAGGCTTCCCTTGAACTTCACAACCTCGATACTTTGTAGGATTTCAGGCTATACGTTATTTTGTAGAATGTTCTTGGACTTGGACCTGTCAGATACTCCCTCATGATTAATATTTTTGGCAGGACCATCACGGAAGAGAAGTCTCACTGTCTCCTACTAGGTGGTATGTGATTTCCACTTGTCACACAGTTGCATTCACTTTGTATACTTGGTTAAGTCTGTGTCTGGCAGCCTTCTAGCTTATAAAGTTTTCTCTTTTTCTTTTGTACCTAAGTATCTTATGCAGAGGTATTTAGAAGCTAAATATCCTATTTTTAATAAAAACTTAACTCACTAGTTTAGCATCCACTGAAGTTTTTGGATGAATTCATTATTACTATGTGCTAAGTTGTTTCAGTCGTATCCAACTCTTTGTGACTTCATGGATTGTAGCCTGCCAGGCTCCTCTGTCCCTGGGATTTTCCAGGCAAGAATACTGGAGTGGGTTGCCATTTCCTTCTCCAACTATTACTATGATGGGTGCCAAAAGATAATTTCAAAAATTTCACTATTCCTTCTACATTCATTAAGTTGGCATTCTTCTGTAAAGAAAAGCTTTTGATTTTTTTCCATTCATTTGTGATGTCTGTAAGTATGCAAGTATGAATTTATGGATTTCTACTTCATTCAATAGATACCATTGTCACCTTATTATTATCATTACTTTGATGTTCAAATTGTCCCAGATTTGGTCAGTGAGAATCACTTCAATGTGGCTTCTATGTCCTTTTGACATTGTCTCCATCATTCTTTGAGCTTTTCCTTACTTCTTGGCACATCAAGTTCTAGGCTCAGCTTGTACAGCCTTAAAAAAATCAGTCTTTTCCCACAAATCCTTGCTTCCTTTTAGTTGAGAATTGTGTTTCAAAACTGAGAGCTAGGTACTTGATGTGCTTGCTCTTGGGGCATCAAGCATGCATGTCCTTTTAGCGGACATAGCCAGATAACCGGTACACACACACACACACACACACACACACATTAAATTTATTTTTATATACCTCTCTGTATATCGAAAACCCTGAGTTCACAGAGACACTTCCAATGCAATCCAGAGTCATGGGGTTCAGTTCTCTTTCCATATTCATAATTCTCATCTCTAACAGTAAGAAATCTGACTCCCACTGATCTCAGTATATTTCCTCATAGTATCGAGCCCCTTTATGTAACCTGTCCCTTGTCTCCATGTAGACCCCCAGCCACACCGATCCCCTTCTTACCCAGTTCAGGCTCTGACAACTTGACTGGGGTCACCACTATCCCCCTAGAGAAACACTCTCTTTGTCCCCTCATCTGGGACTCAATGTCCCAAGCCAAGCCACCACTGCTCCCACCCTCCGACCAAGGACACCCTTCTCACCCCTTTCAGGCCCAAACCTCATGCTAAATTGCACCCCGACTCCCATGATTACTCGGCCACACTGAACAGCTTTTAAGTGATTCCAGAAAAAAGGAAGGAATGGAGGGAACTTCATAGTTTTTAAGTTCAGGTGGACCTGCGTCACGTGATGCTACAGAAATGGGTTATTAATGAATAAGTCACAACTTCTCTTTGACCTACATTACTTATTGGGGATTTGGCCTAAAATTGGGCACGTGTGTCTAAGAGATTGAAAGCCATAAAATACTCTGTCATAAGAACGATGTCTAAATAAATCACAAGTACATTTTGTACTTTTGTATTGAAATGTTAACTATTCCATTAGAAATGAAGGTCTCCAGAGAGAAATCTGTAGAAATGAGAACTGAGTACTGCCTTGGTCTCTCCTGCATTTTCTATTCCAAATGAGGACTGCTTTTTCAGACCTTAGTTGACTTGCCTAAAGGGGTTTCTCTCCTGGGAAGTCATGTTATTTATTGATTGATCGTATACCAGTGACTGTTAATGTATTTCATTAATAATGTCTGCAAGCTCACTTGTCTTTTTATTCCCTGAGGCAGCTAGTGAAAGTCTAGCCCACTTAAGAAACAAAAGGTTTTCTTAAAGGCTGCACTTACAACCAGCACTAGCAAACTGAGTCTTACTATCAGTGTAATTAAATAGCTTGATATTTAAAATTAATACCCAATCTACTCTAGCAAAGGGCTATTAAAAAAAAAAAAAAACAGAAAGAGGCACCAATTTCGGTGCACCAGATTTTTTATTATTTAGCAACTATTTAAATATTTTCTTATCATTTTTCAAGTACCTACTATATGTACAATACTGAGCTAGGGGTGAGGTGGCAGTATTATTTTACAATAATGTTAATAGTGCAGATTTTTAAAATTATAAAGTGTCAATAATTATACTAAGCAGTTACCTGTATTATCCCATTTACCTTCCACAATGATCAACCATATGAGACAGACACTGTTTTTCTTATTGTTATCCCTGGAGATTTTAAGTGACCTTCTCAGGGTCACAGAATTATATGGAAAGTCCTGTTTCCCATTCACTCCTTCATTCAAAAGTATTTACTGAGCACTTCCAACATGCCAGTGCCAAACTTGGTTCTGGGGACAGAGTGATAGACCAAACACCATGCCATCCTGAACCTCACACTTTAGCAGGGAGAGTAGTCAAATTAAACACATGATTACAATAGAGTGTGACAACTGGCTGGCTGAAGAAAGGATACAATCATGTATACAGTGGAATATTACTCAGTCATTAAAAAGAATGAAATAATGCCATTTGCAGCAACATGGATGGACCTGGAGATAATCATACTAAGTGAAGTAAGTCAGAAAGACAATGACAAATATAGTAAGGTATTCCTCATAGGTGGAATCTAAAAGAAATTATACAAATGAACTTATTTACAAAGCAGAAACACATCCACAGACTTCGAGAATGAATTAATGGTTACCAGAGGGAAGGGTGGGATGGGGAGGATAGACCAGGAGTTTGGAACTGACATGTACACACTGCTGTATTTAAAATAGATCACCAACAGGGACCTACTGTACAGCACAGGGAACTCTGCTCAATATTCTGTAACAACCTAAATGGGGAAAGAATCTGAAAAAAGACAGATGTATATATATATATATATATATATATATAACTGAATCACTTAGCTGTATACCTGAAACTAACACAACAGTGTTAATTAACTATACTCCAATATAAAATAAAAAATTAAAAAAAAAGAATAGAGTGCTGGAGAGGTTCTCAGCCAGGCAGACAGAAGTCACCTGGGTGCAGCAACAAGAGGAGGCTTCTATGCAGGGAAAGCATCGTGTTTGTAACTGGTCACAAAATTCAATGACATTATACTTAGATACATAGCGAAAATGTAATTGTGATTTCTTCATTTGGTCTGTCACTATTATGGCCTCTCCTGTGCCCCTATCCAGGGGTTTGCCAGGTAGCTCAGTGGTAAAGAATCCACCTGCCAATGCAGAAGATACAGGAAGACATGGGTTCAATCCCTGGGTCAGGATGATCCGCTGGAAGGGGAAATGGCAACCCATTACAGTGTTCTTGCCTGAAAAGTCCCCTGACAGAAGAGCAGGGCGGGCTACAGTGCATGGAGTCACAAAGAATCAGACATGACTGAGTGACTGATAAAGCATGCCTCTATCCACTGGCTGGGAGAAGTAAAGCTGAGACCCAAATCCTAAGTCCTTTGAGAAAGAATTCATTCTCTCTTGGATGAAACCCTTGCTCCATCTCTGCCTTCACTCCCTCTCTCAGAGGGCAACCCTTCTTCCCTCTTGAAGATGTTACTGTCTGTACAGGATGAGGGATGGCTTATAAGACCTTGTGTGGCTTATAAGACCTTACGGAAAGGAGAAGAGGGAGGGTCCTGGAGTGTGGGGGGTCTCCAGTCTCTGGGGCCATGTGTCTTTCCCCCTGGCCTCTCATGCCTCAGTCTGCATCTGGCGAGCCTGTGGCCTGTTCTCCTGCAGGCAGGCCTTCCTGCAGACATGAAGACTCAGCTGAGGCAGACAAGGATCTAAGGTCTGGCTGTGATTCCTACTGAGACCTGGCCTAGGTGATCTGCTCTGTGCCTCACCACCCATCCTGAGCAACCCCCTCTAGAAACTCCCCAGCCAGATTCATTATTTTGGGATTAATGGGAACAGAGGATAAGGGTCTGGAGAACTTGGGCATGCACGAGTGCTCCCTCTACCTAATCAGTCTCCACCTCCAGGTCAGGACCACATGGTCACTGCCATCTGAACTGGCACAGACTCTGCAGGGCCCTCCTTGGGCATGGAGTGATGGTGGTGGAAAGGGTGAGGTTAAGAGCTCCCTTCTGCCCTCTTGTCACCTTCACTTTTCAAAAGCTCATTTCGCTGTCCCACCTCCTTCTCTGCTTCACCTCTTCACAATTACCCAAGAACCAGAAAGAGTTTCCACCTTCTTTCTGTTCATTCTTAAGGGAAACCCTATGATGGATTCTTGGAATTTCCCCCTCCATATTTTGAAGAGAAGATAAAGCAATTTAGACAGACCTTCCTGGGGACACAAACTGGGTCTTGCTATACACTCCTATTTTTTATTATTAACCTCAGCCATCCTACTGCATTCCTTCTGAAACAAATCTTAACCTCCCCCCAGAGAGAGAAATGCCCTGGCAGATGGGTGAAGATCACATTCTTGCATAAACAAGAGAAAAGCATGTTAACCAAGTTTGAAGTACTTCCTCCAGCACGTATATAAGAGCCCTAACTGAGAAGAGGGTGGGCACATTTAAGGGACTGAAAGAAGCTGACCTGGTCCATAGGTCACAGGAAGAGGGAGTCCCTCACGAGCACCAAGGGGTAAAACAGGCGTTAATCACTAAGTGCTTGCTCGGGCTGCAGCCGAGAGGACCGTGACGTCTACAGGAAACCACTGAACAGAACACGGAACAAGACAGCGGCCGGGTCAGCTGAGCTTTCTGGCTGCAGATGGAGTGTGGACAATGGTCTGGAAGGAAAGGAACGAGACTGGATGCAGGGGGTTAGTAAGGTGTAGCTGCAGGAGCCCAGGTCAGAGATAACAGCGAGGACCAGGGAGGGGTGATAAAGACATGGTCTGGGGATTTATAATAGAGAGAGAGAAGCTTGTGACTCACTGTAGATGCATGAGGTGAAAATAATGGGTGGCTCAAGAATCAGAGATTTCTGAGATTTCTGGCTTGAGCAACAAAACAGATACTAAGACTTTTTCTAAGACAAGAAACTCTTGATATGAAACAGATTTCCAGGGATGGATGAGGTGGTGGAGTTCCATTCTGAACACTTGGAGGACTGGCAGCCATCCAAGTACAGATCTTCAATATCCGATAATGAGCATATCACACACTTTATGAGGTGAGAAATTAAAATAAAAATGTACTCTAAACCCTTTTACTCCCAACTGTGGCCTTCACTGAAAATCTGATTTAAACATAAAATGAGGACATTGATTTTCAGTTTGATTCGGCAGTTTGGGGCTTAGCACATCTTATTTCTTCTGCCCTTGAGAAATTTTACTCTGCATGCACCCTCATCCTCAAGTTTTAATCCATATGAAAACCTTAAATCATTTTAGGTGAGTTGAATCCATGTCCTTTTATGATGCAGAATACAGACGTAAGCATTGTTTTATATGCAAATAATAGCATTTTGGTATCAGACACTAGGAACACATATCATAGGTTCTTTTCTAATTGGTGCTGACAGCAAAGTCTTTAAGTCAATTAGTATAAAACCAAAGTTCTCATTTTGTCAGCTTCCAACTTATCACTACTTTCTAAAGATATCGTAATAAAGGCCACTTTACTTATTATCCAGGTGTATATTTTTACTCTGAACTACTCTGGAGGGTGTTCCAGAAAGTTGCTTTGCTCAGAGTGACTGGTTTATCAAGGTTTTTTGGGGAGGGGGTGTGTGACTAAAGAAGATGTTTATTTACACTTGTTTTAACAATTTCCGTCAGGCCTAGCTCAGCAGGTAAAGACTGCCTACAATGCAGGAGACACAAGAGATGCAGATTCTATCCCTAGGTTGGGAACATCCCCTGGAGAAGGACATGGCTACCTACTCCAGTATTCTTGCCTGGAGAATCCTATGGACAGACAAGCCTGGTGAGCTACAGTCCATGGAGTTCCAAAAAGTTGGACACAACTGAAGTGACTGAGCTCATGTATATTGCAGCCATACTTTAGAGCAAGGGAAGAGCTGAAGTTAAATACTAAGTTCTCCATTTGGGTCCTTTAAGAATGGAGCCAAAATTATACTGAGGAGAGTCATGGCTCTGTCCATGGTGCAGTGAAGAGTGTTTTCTATTGTTTTTTAGAATTTCAGGCACAAGTTCTTATTAGTATCCTAACTCAACCAGATTGTTCAAATGCACAACTCTGAACTCAACTAGTAACACACACTAGCTGCATTCGCTGTCAAGCTGCTCCTTGGTTTCAAATGCTCAGCTGAGGGGTAAAAAGCACACGTGTGGTCATTTGAAAGATATGCTATTCAGCTATTCCTGTCTAGATGCTCTGAAGTTCATTCATAGGTGAAGCCAGATCACTAGAGACCCACATACTTTGATATTAAGACAATACATTTCTAAAGTGGCTTGATTACTTTCCCTAAGCTTCCCCCATTTCCCAGTATTCAAAGTGAAGGAAGATTCACTCATTCACTCACTGAACTACTCTTCCCAAAGTATTAAGTCTACAAAATAGAAGACATAGTCCCACTTCTTAATGACCCTGACTATCTACTAATATGTGCTTAAGTATCTTTACCTACAATAAAGACCAAAAAGACCATTATCATCCTATGTGGTAAGCAAAGAAATACAGAAATATACAGAGGAGAGATACCTTCCCCAGCTTGAGTGCAGGAAGGGGAGGATAACAACAATACGGACACGTCCCAGAATAATGTCACCCACTCTCTCTGGTGTCGACTGTTACTGGGGATCCAGTGAGAAGAAGGGGAGAGAGCTCTGTCATGACTGGAAGAGGAGGAGCAGAGGCGTCAGCTATGGTGCCCCTGGCTCCAACACAGACACTCTCCACCGGCTAAGTCAGTGTGGAAATGTATTATCTCATGCGACAAAAGGTCCAGAGACAGGGGAGGTCCAGAGCTGATTTAGCGGCTGGGCTGTGTCCCCAAGGACCCTTCTTCTTCCCATCTCTCAGGGGTTTGGATGGAACATCTCAAGATAGAACCAGGTGGTTGTAGGCATCGCAGTAAAACACAGAAAGTCCCAAGGAAGAAAGAGACCATCTTGACTTGAGCTTCTTTCTTAGAAGGGAAGATACCCCAGAGACATTTGAAGATTTCCTCTCCTGTCTCAAAACCCTGGCTTTGGGCACCTGCCCATCAGTAAAGCAGTCAACAGTATGGGCCGTGTGCTACCGCTTAGACTCAGTGTCATCATTTGGAGCCTGTATGTTTTAGAGAATTGACCACACACTGCTCCAGGGACATTACAGACACACGCTGGCTGACTTGAAAGAACTCATCCTTTCTTCTAGGAATCTCTCATTTGCTAAAGTTTTAAAAATCTCTCAACTTTCTTACCTCAATTAGATAGTTTTTTTTCCTCTACTGTCAATGCTTAGAAAGTAAGTAAGTAAGTAAGTAAAGTCACTCAGTCGTGTCCGACTCTTTGTGACCCCATGGACTGCAGCCCACCAGGCTCCTCAGTCCATGAGATTCTCCAAGCAAGAATACTGGAGTGGGTTGCCATTTCCTTCTCCAGGGGATCTTCCCGACCCAGGGATCGAACCCGGGTCTCCCGCATTGGAGGCAGACGCTTTAACCCTGAGCCACCAGGGAAGTAAGGCTGATGAAAACTGATCAAATCATACTACTCATTTTGCAGCTCAAATTCATGATTTCAAACAAAATTTACCAAAATCTACGAGTTTAACTCCGCCTTCAGTGGTTAACAGGATGTTATTTCCTTTTATATCACGGTGGATAGTTTTGTTGTTATGCAGATGCTGAAGTCCCTGGAAGAGGAAAATAAATATGATGACTTTTGAAGGAACTACCAAATAAAAACACATTTTATTTCAGAAGGAGGCATTTATACAAAATTAATAGTGAACACATGTTAAAATTAACACTCAAACCTTCAAAAATGTTTCACATTAAGTTAGTCAAATCAAAGTACATCATGTCCACTTTGGACTGAAAAAAATTTTGAAAAACCCGGGCAAACTCCTGGCCTTTAGGAAATATTTTATTTAGAATGTGCTAATCTCAATAGAAGAAAAATTCTAAATACTTATTCTAAATAATGGCTGTTAAAAATAAATACATAATGGCAAATAAAAACCTATTCGTAAAAATATACAGTATCTACCTTCATCATCATTGATTTCAGAAATATACCTAGGATATTAAAACTTAGGATTCTGTAGACACAAGGAGAGTAGATTTTTAGTGGAAAAGAGGAATTAGTTATGCCAAATATTTCAGATTTTGCATCTTACTCTTGCATCAATAAATACTAATGAAGTGTTTTTTCTAAAAATAGGATACATATTTTTTATTTAACTAGAACTGCCTCATAATTAATGCACGAATAATTTAAACTGCCTTACCAACAGTGCTTCCCGTAAAATATAGGCAATTATGGGCTCACTCATTCTTTTGCCCTCCTTCAGAAATCCTTTCACAAGATCTGTCACTGATCCTCCATTGCACAGCTACAAAAGGATATTTCAAAAAAGAATTTTTTTAGATATTAAAATGGATGTGACATTTTAAATACTTGCTATAAAAGGTTTTCTCAAAACATTTAAAAAACCTGTTCCAATTTTTTGTTTCAAATGATTTTCCCATCATTGTTATGATTTTATAAATAAACATATAAATGTGTACTAGTATACAATCAATTATTGGAACACAGTTTCCATATGAATTAATTTTAGAAGAGAATCTGAAGCACTGGGCTTGAGTTTTTAATTCAAGGATAAGAATTATGATTCTACAAATTAGTTTCAAATTTTAGGACCTAGAGCTCTTAAAACTCTCTTGATTCCTGATGCTATTGTTGTTCAGTTGCTTAGTCATGTCTGACTCTTTGCAACCCCATGGACTGCAGCATACCAGGCTTCCCTGTCCTTCACCATCTCCCAGAGTTTGCTCAATCTCATGTCCATTGAGTCAATGATGCTATCCAACCATCTCATCCTCTGTTGGCCCCTTTTCCTGTCCTCAATCTTTCCCAGCATCAGGGTCTTTTCCAATGAGTCGGCTCTTCACAGTATGAAAAGGCAAAAAGACATGATTCCTGATAGTTTAAGTAATAGTACAGTATGACCTCAGTCCATGGCTATATACTGTGTGTACTAGTATACAATCAATTATTGGAACACAGTTTCCATATGAATTAATTTTAGAAGAGAATCTGAAGCACTGGGCTTGAGTTTTTAATTCAAGGATAAGAATTATGATTCTACAAATTAGTTTCAAATTTTAGGACCTAGAGCTCTTAAAACTCTCTTGATTCCTGATGCTATTGTTGTTCAGTTGCTTAGTCATGTCTGACTCTTTGCAACCCCATGGACTGCAGCATACCAGGCTTCCCTGTCCTTCACCATCTCCCAGAGTTTGCTCAATCTCATGTCCATTGAGTCAATGATGCTATCCAACCATCTCATCCTCTGTTGGCCCCTTTTCCTGTCCTCAATCTTTCCCAGCATCAGGGTCTTTTCCAATGAGTCGGCTCTTCACAGTATGAAAAGGCAAAAAGACATGATTCCTGATAGTTTAAGTAATAGTACAGTATGACCTCAGTCCATGGCTATATACTGCTTCATTTGTGCATTAATTTGAAAACATACTTCCTCTCTGGTAAAATCTCAGAGTACACTGAAATAAGGATTACAAATAGTATTTTAGAAAACTATTTTGAACATCACGTTTCCTAACTTTCTCCCTTTGCATCTCCCAAGAGCAGAGGAATCTAAAAAGAAAAACAAGAGGGAAGAACATGGTAGGGGAATTTTTCACATCCAGCTTTCTTCCAAGATAGGTAACATGAAGTCCCACAGCAAACATAACAAGGAGCTACACGTGGTTCAGATGTTAAAGAATCTGCTTGCCAATGCAGGAGACACAGGTTCAATTCCAGGGTAAGGAAGATTCCATGAAGAAGGAAATAGCAATTTACTCGACTATTCTTGACTGGAGAATTCCCTGGACAGAGAAGCCTGGCGGGCCCCAGTCCAGGTCACAAAGAGTCAGATATGACTGAGCAACTGAGCATAAATAAGCACGAGCCTATTTGCAGAGGAGAGAAACAGGGACATCAACAGTGGAACGTGAGTGGGGACACAACTAGCTAACAGGCCTCAGCAAAGCTCTGACCCCAGGAACACTCGGTCCCCTAACCTGGGATCCTTCAGTCTTTGCTGTCAGCTCTGTCTCTCCCCGCAGGGCTCCTTGTCCTTACCCTGACCTCTGGGGTCTCCTCCGTCACCCAGTGCCTGAGAACTAAGAGTTGTCACTTCCTCGACTCTACTGACCTAAACAGAGTAGAGAAAGGAGAAAGGAAGTGTGTTCGTAGCATCCTTGTCTGAAATACTGAACAAATTTTCTCTCAAACTTTCTTCTAACATGGTAATTAGATTTTATTGGATGCCTGAACACTTCTGATACATTATCAATTATATAATAATAGTTGTATTGAGCACAGACTTTACATTAGCACGTTCCTAACCCATTTACATGCCTTATCCATATGTCTCACCACTCTGTAAAGTAGGTATTATTATCATCTCCATACTAAAGATTGGGAAAGTGAGGCACAAAATGGTAAGGTAACTCAGGAATGATCACATTGTAGTGACAGAGCTAAGACAGGAACTTGGACAGCCTGACTTTAGAGTCCAGCCTTACATTTAATCATGCTATATCATGATCCCCCAACAGGTTGTCTGGGCTAACAGGTCGATCTAGACATCATGTGTGATATCAAAGTTGTTTTTTTTTTTTTTTAAGATTCTTTTGATGCAGACCATTGTTAAAGTCTTTATTGAATTTGTTACAATGCTGCTTCTGCTTTACCTTTTGCTTTTTTGGCCACAAGATATGTGGGATCATAGCTCCTCCACTAGGAAGCGAATCTACAACCCCTGCATCGGACAGTGAAGTCTTAACCACTGGACCTTCAGGGAAGCCCTCTTTTATAATATTGTTTCTATAAGTGTATTTAAAATCTAAACACGAACACAGAAATGAGCATTTAGATGCAACTCCATTTATAACTGGTGTCCTTTTACATTAAACAAAACTTTCATCTTCTCCAGGAGCAGGGGCAGACATGGCATTCCAAAAGGGACATTTTCTTCTGCAGGAAAAGGAACATCTTTTAACGGGATAAGCAGAAGAGTATTCTGGCAGCAGAATACAGGGTCACGCTTCCTCCAGTGTGGCCCAGCATGATGGAGTCACAAAATTATTCAAAACTGACGGAAATAAAATTCAGAACCCTTAAATTGCAAGCACTTATTTAAAGGAACTAAGTTTTAGGGCCACTTTTTAAATTTTCAAAACTCATTGCAGAGCATGTGTGAGGGCTGGGGACATATGAGAAAACTCTACACCTACCTCTCAATACTTCTGTGATGCTAATAAAACTACTCTAAAAAATAAAGTCTTTAAAATATCTGTAAAATGTACAGTGCAAAGAATTAACTGTAATGTAAACAATGGACTTTAGTTAATAATGCATGCATATTAATCACTTCAGTTGTGTCCGACTCTTTGTGACTCCATGGACTGTAGCCCGCCAGGCTCCTCTGTCCATGGAATCTCCAGGCAAGAACACTGGGGTGGGTTGCCATGTTCTTTTCCAGGGCACCTTCCCGACCCAGGGATTGAACCCAAGTCTCCTGCATTGCAGGCAGATTCTTTATTTTCTGAGCCACCAGGGAAGCCCTCAGTTAACAATAATGTGTAATTACTGTCTCACCAACCATAACAAATGTGCCATGCCAATGCAAGATGTTAATAACGAAGAAAACTTGGGCAGGAAGATATGGGAATGCTCTGAACTTACCATTCAATTTTTCCACAAACCTGAACCTGTTCAAAAAATAAAATCTATTAATTTTTAAAAATCTAGCTGCCAACATCAAGTATATTCAAAAAGGTCCTCAACTAATAATGAAAGAGCATGCAAAATTAATCCAAGTTATGACAGATGCCCCATAGTGTTAGTTTCAGTTCAGTTCAGTCGCTCAGTCGTGTCCGACTCTTCGCGACCTCATGAAGGGAGGCACGCCAGGCCTCCCTGTCCATCACCAACTCCTGGAGTTCACTCAGACTCACGTCCATCGAGTCAGTGATGCCATCCAGCCATCTCATCCTCGGTCGTCCCCTTCTTCTCCTGCCCCCAATCCCTCCCAGCATCAGAGTCTTTTCCAATGAGTTGACTCTTCGCATCAGGTGGCCAAAGCATTGGTGTTTCAGCTTCAACATTAGTCCCTCCAATGAACACCCAGGACTGACCTCCTTTAGGATGGACTGGTTGGACCTCCTTGCAGTCCAAGGGACTCTCAAGAGTCTTCTCCAACACCACACTTCAAAAGCATCAATTCTTTGGCGCTCAGCCTTCTTCACAGTCCAACTCTCACATCCATACATGACCACTGGAGAAACCATAATCTTGACTAGACGGACCTTAGTTGGCAAAGTAATGTCTCTGCTTTTGACTATGCTATCTAGGTTGGTCATAACTTTCCTTCCAAGGAGTAAGCATCTTTTAATTTCATGGCTGCAATCACCATCTGCAGTGATTTTGGAGCCCCCAAAAATAAAGCTTAGAAACCATTAATAATTAGTCTACTATCTGGCTGCTACTTAAGCAGGAACTGTGGTTTAATTTTTCAGATGGAAAAGGATCTTTTGAATTAAACTTCAAGAAGAGTCAAGGGTTCTTCTTTCCTACTGTTGTGTTAAAATTATGCCATCCTTCTGTTTCTTCCCATGAGAAATAACCACTATCCTAAATTTTGTGTTTATCATCCCCATCTTTAAAACTTCTTTCTTCATTATAAATACATTTCTTCTAAAATATGTGGTTCAGTTTTGCTTTGCTTTGTGCTTTATACAAATAGTATCCTACCTGGATTTGCTTTTTTCTTTAACCAATAATATACATCTAAAGTTCATTCATGTTGATTGATGAAGCTGTCACTAATATTTACCATTATATAAAATGGCATTTTATAAATATAAAAAATATATGTTAAATGAAAAGAGAAAAGGAGAGGACAAATACAACAAACATGAAATTTATTAAACAGACCACAGGGACCAAATGTCAATAAGCCACAAGTTAATTTGGGGCTGATCTTTTTCTAAAGATGCTCAAGATAACACCATGAATTTTCTAAAGCCTCATTCAAAATTTCAAATATCATCTTTAATGAAATCTACCTTTGTTCAACTAGCATAAAATGCCTTCATGTATGAAGACAAATTTTTAAAAAATTAACTGAAGTATGTTTGTTTTTAAATGAATGTGAAGCATTAAAATATATTAAAGGAAATGAAAATGTTCTTCAATTAAGCAATAGATCATCAAAATTGAAAATGACCATATGTTTCCACTTAAAAAGAACTGCATCTGGGGAAATGAATTGTGTCATATTAACCCTATGCAATTCTTAAATCACCAAGACAGACTAAAAAGAGATTTGTAGCAGGGGACCAAAAAACCCATAAGTGTCGCTTTGTAACAGTGCTATAATAGGGCCTTCATGTTCTCTCATCAAACAAAATTGAAGTATAATTTTCTTAAACCAGAGCTACACTAATGAAAGAACAGAGCAGCCCTAAAAGTGAATTCTCTACTCAGGCTGTAGTCAAACATTAAAGAAAAAAAAAAACTAAATCTCTAAACAGACCATTACAACTCACTTCCAAAGACAGCTTTTATAAGCTTTCAAAGTGCATTCTGTCTTTACTATGTAAGGACAGGATATGAGATTTCTACTCAAATTTCTGGAAAAGGACTACTGATTTCTGCAGTTGGCATTTCTGACTTTTGCTCTTTGTCACTGTTTTTCTTTTATACTGAATGCTCTGAGACCCTCACTTAGTCTGACAATATCCCATGTGAGACCACAAAAGCCGAAACTCATTTTCTGACACTCATCTTGGTTTTACTTTGCTCATTTTATAAAAGTGTTTGATTCTTTTTATAGAAACCAATTTTTAGCAAACGCCTACAAGCGACACTTTTAGATCATAAGGTAACTATAGATGTAATAAGACATTAGCTGTATTGCCTGCAGAGTGACTGCACCATTTCACACTGCCTAAATAATCTAAAATAGTTCAGTTTGCTTCACAACCTCACCAACACTGGGATTATCAGTCTTTTAAATTTTAGTCATTTTAGTTCTGACAATATCCCATGTGAGACCACAAAAGCCGAAACTCATTTTCTGACACTCATCTTGGTTTTACTTTGCTCATTTTATAAAAGTGTTTGATTCTTTTTATAGAAACCAATTTTTAGCAAACGCCTACAAGCGACACTTTTAGATCATAAGGTAACTATAGATGTAATAAGACATTAGCTGTATTGCCTGCAGAGTGACTGCACCATTTCACACTGCCTAAATAATCTAAAATAGTTCAGTTTGCTTCACAACCTCACCAACACTGGGATTATCAGTCTTTTAAATTTTAGTCATTTTAGTGACTTGTACTAGTAGTTTTATTGTGGTTTTAATCTGAATTGCCCTCTCCTTCCTTTTTTCATTTTAACCTAACTCTTCAAAGGTGAAGTCACTCAGTCGTGTCCGACTCTTTGCGACCCCGTGGACTGTAACCTACTAGGCTTCTCCGTCCATGGGATTCTCCAGGCAAGAATACTGGAGTGGATTGCCATTTCCTTCTCCAGAGGATCTTCCCGACCCAGGGATTGAACCCAGGTCTCCCGCATTGGAGGCAGACACTTTAATCTCTGAACCACCAGGGAAGCCCAAGAACACTATTATAATAGCTATTTTAAAGTCTTTATCTGCTAATTCCATTATCCTGATTAGTTCTGGGTCTGTTTCATTTGACTGATTTTTCTTCTGACAATAGGTTACATTTTCCTGCTTTTTTACCTATTTATTAAGTTTTATTAAATGATGGCCATAACTAATTTCACATTTAAATGTTCAGATTTTGCTATCTTCTTTTAATGAACGTTGAATTTTGTTCTGTTAGGCAGTTCATCTATTTGTGGACTGATGTGAACATTTCAAGCCCTGTTTTTGAAATTTTTATAGGAGGCCAAGGGTAGCTCTTATTCTAGGGTGAGTCTAACCCTTCCTTTAACACATAACCTGTCAGCAGGGTCTCTACTAAGCATCTTAGATGTTCAACAAAGATTCCTCAATTTGACTGGTCAGAACTCAAGTATCTCTCCAGCTTGCACAAACTCCAGTAGTTGTTCAGATACTGCTTTTAATCTGAAGATTAGAAGATTACTGTTCAGATTAAAGTAATTCTTACCCTTATTATTGTTCGTTGCCCAACTGCCTAGAATCTTGCCCTATACATCTCCAGCTTGGTTTCCAGTCAAAGACTCAAGAGAACCCCTATGCAGATTTCTGGAGTGTTTTTCCTGCTTAACTCTCTCTTTGAAAATTCCAGTCACTTCTGTCTTAACAATCTTTTCAGTTCAGCAAGATTGCTGTGATCTCCTTGGGAACATCCTCCTTATCCCTGTGGTCTGAAAACTGTCTCCAAGAATAAAGATGCAATGATTGTAGTGTTCCTCTAATTTCCTTTTCTCAATGTCACAAGCCTAAGCTGTCTCTTTCACAGTGTTGGAAAACTCTTATGATTTTAAAAATATACTCTATGTAATGTTTTGGGTATTTATGGTACAACTGTGCGATGTGACAAAATTTACTGTCATGGCCAGAAGCAGAAGTCCCAGACTACTTCTAATGCACCCTGAAATCCAAGGACCTCTGGCAAGATTTTCCAAAATTTCCTTTGATAAGAATCACCTTAGGACTTGTTTTAAAAATAAGTTTCTGAGCCCTCCTTCTTGGAGTTTCTGCTTCCGTGCATTTGAGGTGGGGCTGAGTCTTACCAGAGTGTCTGGAATGTATATCAAAGAACAAAGGTACTAACAGGATCCTCCGTTTGTTTCTTTTTTTTTTTTTTCAGGTGGAAGCTTAAGTGTTACCCACTCATCTAGGCCTTCTTTGACTTCTCTCTTCACAAAAGGTCGTCTTCATTCTTTATTAGCACTCCTCTCCTGTTCTTCATAGTATCAATGCTACTGCTGCTTAGTCACTTTAGTCACGTCCAACTCTGTGCAGCCCTATGAACTGTATGTAGCCAGCCAGGCTCCTCTGTCCATGGGATTCTCCAAGCAAAAGTACTGGAGTGGGTTGCCATGCCCTCCTTCAGAAGATCTTCCCAATCCAGGAATCAAACCTGGGTCTTCTGCATTGCAGGCAGATTCTTACCACTGAGCCACCAGGGAAGCCCATAGTATCAATAACAATGCATAAATATTTAATTAATTTGTCTATTAAGCTTTAAATTGTCTTTCTGCACTATTAGACTCTAAGCCCCAGGATGATAGCTGGTCTCATTCTCTACTGAGTACCCAGAACCTACCAAAATGCTTGGCCCAAAGTAATAGATATTTATGGAATTAGTAAGTGACTGGATGAATATACTTTAGTCCTGGACACTTATGCATGTACACACACATAATGACAGAAGGCCATCTTTTTACATGAAATGGAAGGTGCCTCTTCAAAGTGTGAAATGTGTGACCCAATATCAATAAAATACATATACTGATGCAGCAAATTCTGCATTCCAATGAAAGACTAATAAAATATTAATAAGAGTGACACCATCACCTAATAATGTTTCCTAATGTGTAATACTGTAATATGTATAATTTTCACATTACTTTTCTAACTTATAAACTAGAAGTAGTATGTTTAAGCTATTACGGACACACATTCTAATTGACTCACTGAAGTATGCACTTTGATGTATTTTGGTAATTGTGTACAATCCTGTAACCACTAAATCAAGATATTAAACAGCATCCCTCATCCTAAAGCATTTCAAAATTCTTGGGAAAACACCATCAAACACTGGTAATATGAGCAACAAGATATCTTTGATAAACAAAACAATGTAGAAGAAATCTTTTAATCTGCCTGGTCAAAATGTGGGCTTCCCTGGTGGCTCAGCATTAAAGAATCTGCTTGTAATGCAGGAACTACAGGAGACATAGATTTGATCCCTGGGTTGGGAAGACCCCCTCGAGGAAGGCATGGCAACCCACTCAAATATTCTTGCCTGGAGAATCCTATGGACAGAGGAGCCTGGTGGGCTACAGTCTATGGGGTTGCAAAGAGTTGGACACAACTGAAGCAACTTAGCACACACAGTCAAAATATATTGACCCAAAGGCAAAGCATCTCACATTTTTCCCTCTGTGGTTAATATTATAAACCTGCATCCTATTCAGAGAGCAGATGTATTTGCAAGCACCAGAGTACTATTAGGGGGAAAAGATATACCAGCATTATATATGTTTTTATATATTTTCAGGGTTATAAGAATATAAAGGAGTACATGCATACTTGTTTTTCCATCCTGCCCTTTAAACAAAAGAATGAGACGACTCCAGGTAATTGTCTGTCTTGTTCTGTGGTGAGTACACCAAATAACAGCCTTTTATATGAGAGCTCGGAATGGCTGTCCCAGCCCTAAGAGCACTGAAAGAATCGGCATTCGTCTACTCCATGGCCACTGTGCACAACTAATGAAAGGAAGGGCCAGCGCTGTGCCATCAGGGTGCTTCAGAAGCCCAGCTTTGCAGCCCTGTCCTGCCTCCCTGCCCCCTGGCACATATACAAGCCTGCAAGGGCTCCCTGTCCCCTTCCACGTACACGTTATCTCCCGGGCAGCAACATTAAAGAGCTAATAGCTGAGCAAACAGAAACCATTCATTCATTCAAACTCATTTTCTTTCGGTCATCCTATAGTTTCCTTTCCTCATGATGGACCATATCTTACTTATTAGATGTAAGTATAACCGCAGAATAACCAATGATGCACAAAAGTTAATATTCGGGTCCATGAAAATCACTTTTGTTACCAGAAATGTGCATTTCTGAGGCTTTAGGACTATTTACTGAACTTTTGTGCCTCCAAATGCCACCTGTAATTTCCAGCCTTTGATCTCTCGAAAAGGATAGAATTTCAAAGAGAGAAATTGCTATAATTAGAAAGCAAAGAGAGAAAGCAGTGTCACTATTAAGAATGAACAAATCAGGACTAATTCAGATAAATAATAGAATTCAGCCTGCAGTACTGCCATGAAAGGAGCAATTACAGCTAAGACTGGATTATGAAGGGAAAGACCTTTTAACAAAAAGATGTCCTAACTGGATTTTGGTTCCCTTATGGCTGAGGATACACTAAACAAATAGATGCTGAGACAGAAGACTATATTCCTTCTGTACTTAAGGTGTTGCGTTCATCCAACTAAGAAGGGGGAAATTATAGTTAAATCTCAGTTTTGCCTCTGTGCTCATCTGCAGTAGATGTCAAGTACCAGACCAACTTAACTCAATTGCAGCCCTGTTTTTTCATTTCATCTCCTGGTTTAGTGGTTAGGATATGCAAAAACGAACCACCTCCCACCTCCCAAGGTCCCCATCCATCCTGCTCCTGACCCTCCACGGTAGACACTAGGAGTGAAAAGAAACGCTAAGCAAAGTCAAAATCTACAGAGATTTCCCTGTTGGACAAGCGGCTAAGACTCAGAGCTCCCAATGGAGGGGCCCCGGGTTTGATCCCTGGTCAGGGAATTCCAAATGCCCAAACTAAAGATCCTGAGTACCACAACTAAGAACCAACACAGCCAAATACATAGATAAATATAAATATTTTTTTAATTTAAAAAAGGTATCTATATTTTACAAAGCAAGTCAGTCAAGAGATATGTAATAGCAATAAGCAAAAATTAATATTAAATATAAGGCATTTCAAAAGGTAGAAGTAAAAATAAAAGACAACTAGTTCTCCTTTTATGCTGACATCATGAGGAAAACCTAAATACTAAGTGACAATAAAAATTCCCATAAACATTTTGCAAATATATATATATATATATATATATATATCAGTCCCACAGGAGAAAATCTTCTACCCCTTCTCTTCTTTTGTAGTTTCATTACAAGTGTGTAACTGGAATGTAGGAGGGCTAGTAACTAGTGCTCTTCTGTATGTTCTAAAAATGAACATACAGAGAATTTAGAAGGAAATAATTTCTAAACAGAGCCTTGTATATTATTCATGCTCAAGAAATTATACTATAACAAAATTTAAGAAAAATACAGGAAGAGGAAAAATTGTATCAAAGTGAAAGCAATAATTCAAAACTCACAAATAAATAATAGAGAAAATAGCTGGCCCAGTAAAATCTGAGCAAGTAATTCTTTGCTTGGAATTTCAATTCTGGATTGCAATATAAATACAATGATTTTTCAAGATGAAAATCTCTGGGTGAGAGTTTGTCCAGGCTGGTACAGTCTGCCCACCCCCCACATATGCCAAGCTGATAACAAGGTTGCTACTCAGACCCTCCAAGAAGCACCGTCTTTATGCAGATTCATGTTGGAAGTCTAGCACTATTAGCATGACTTTCTGGGTACTACCAAAGTTCCTATTTTGCCATCCTTTGGGTACCCTCATGCAAAATAATTTGTGCGCCTGCTGTGTGCACAGTTGTTTCAGTCGTGTCCTACTCTTTGTTACCCATGGACTGTAGCCCACCAGGCTCCTCTGTCCAGGGGTCTCTCCAAGCAAGAAGACTGGAGTGGGTTGCCATGCCCTCCTCCAGAGGATGTTCTCGACCCAGGGGATCAAACCCACATCTCCTGTGTCTCCTGCATTGCAGGCAGCCTCTTTACCGCTGAGCCACCAGGGAAGCCAGCAAAATAATTTATTGGAGCTTTATTATGATAAGAGGTATAATTAGCAGTCATTTTGTAGAATAAAGTATTGATGCCACAAGCCAATTTTCTGAAAGTGCCTTTAAAGCAGCACCTGCACCATTCACGTTTATAAATCAGGTAATTGTACCACTTATGTGTATATATAATCAGTCTAACTTGCATATGTAAGTCAATTGTCTTACATACAGTTTGCCAGCTCTTTGCTTTTTCCATGTTTTCCCCCAGCTCTGAATTTCAAATAGATCAGATTTCTGAAATACTATTTTAATAAACTATTGTTTATTCTTTTTTCTCAAGCCGTTAAGGGATATTTCCAACTCTTACATCTAATAATAAATACAGTTATAAAGACAATATGTAAAGTAGCTAGTGGGAAGTTGCTGTATAACACAGGGAGCTTAACTGGTGCTCTGCGACAACGCAGAAGGATGGGATGTGGGGCGGGGTAGAAGGAAGGTTCAAGAGGGAGGAGATATATGTATACTCATGGCTGATTCATGCTGTTCTATGGCAGAAGCCAACATAACATTGTAATGCAATTATTCTCCAATTAAAAATAATTTTAAAAATATATGTACAGAGTTCAAAGAAGCTAAGTCTCTGCTGATTGACTGCATCAGGATGCCACTTCGCTTGTACTAGATGTTTCAAGACCTTATTAATCAATCTTTTCTGCTCTGTCAAAAGAACACTTAACTATAATCTGGAATCTTCAACTCCCACCTACCCCTGAGTGATAATATTAAGAAATGACAATATAATTAGAATAGGAATTTGTTAGGCATAAAAGACATCAGCTGATCTTATTCACAATAAACTGTGGAAAATTCTGAAAGAGATGGGAATACCAGACCACCTGACTTGCGTCTTGAGAAATTTGTATGCAGGTCAGGAAGCAACAGTTAGAACTGGACATGGAACAACAGACTGGTTCCAAATAGGAAAAGGAGTACGTCAAGGCTGTATATTGTCACCCTGCTTCTTTAACTTATATGCAGAGTACATCATGAGAAACGCAGGACTGGAAGAAACACAAGCTGGAATCAAGATTGCCAGGAGAAATATCAATAACCTCAGATATGCAGATGACACCAGCCTTATGGCAGAAAGTGAAGAGGAACTTTCTCTTGATGAAAGTGAAAGTGGAGAGTGAAAAAGTTGGCTTAAAGCTCAACATTCAGAAAACGAAGATCATGGCATCTGGTCCCATCACTTCATGGGAAATAGATGGGGAAACAGTAAAAACAGTGTCAGACTTTATTTTTTGGGCTCCAAAATCACTGCAGATGATGAGTGCAGCCATGAAATTAAAAGACACTTACTCCTTGGAAGAAAAGTTATGACCAACCTAGATAGTATATTCAAAAGCAGAGACATTACTTTGCTGACTAAGGTCCGTCTAGTCAAGGTTAGGGTTTTTCCAGTGGTCATGTATGGATGTGAGAGTTGGACTGTAAAGAAGGCTGAGCGCCGAACAATTGATGCTTTTGAACTGTGGTGTTGGAGAAGACTCTTGAGAGTCCCTTGGACTGCAAGGAGATCCAACCAGTCCATTCTGAAGGAGATCAGCCCTGGGATTTCTTGGAAGGAATGATACTGAAGCTGAAACTCCAGTACTTTGGACACCTCATGTGAAGAGTTGACTCATTGGAAAAGACTCTGATGCTGGTAGGGACTGGGGGCAGGAAGAGAAGGGGATGACAGAGGATGAGATGGTTGGATGGCATCACTGACTCGATGGCCGTGAGTCTGAGTAAACTCCGGGAGATGGTGATGGACAGGGAGGCCTGGCGCGCTGCAATTCATGGGGTCGCAAAGAGTCAGATACAACTGAGTGACTGAAGTGAACTGAACTGATCTTATTCAATAGTTTAAACTCTGGGAAAGATTTATACTTTTGCCCTTGCCCATTTAGGCCTATATTAAACAGAACAACTGAATATTCAAATGCTAATTTTCCAGTTATTTTACGTGGAAAAAAATAAAAGATGCATTATTGAAAATGTTCTCAAAGATATAAATATACAAAATTTTTATTCAGGACTCCATCAAGGATTTGTAGAGCATCACATCTCAAAAACACAAACACAAATAGGTAAATTATCTATTAATTTAAGATAAAATGGCTTAACTTCATAATTTATATTCTGTTACTTGGGTAATTTTATTGAGAGAAGTAAAAGTTTTGCTTTGTTTTTTGTGTGATTTAACTAAAAATATAAAGCTATCTTGAATTGTGAAATACAAAATAATTCTGAAATCATAATAAGTTGCCTATCATCAAAGAACACACCTGGCTCTTAAAACATTTTTTTTAACTTCTATAAAGTAATAGTTTCAGATTCTGAAAAGGTTCTTGAAAATTCTATTGTAATTTTGAAAGACTGTGATTCAATCAAAAGTGTCAGATTAAATATACACATTTATTTCCTCTTACTTATGAATCTCCATGAAAATGCCAGTAAAGGAATAGAAAACAAAAAAACATAAAATCACTAGAGAAAAAAGAACAAAATGAGAGAAGTGAAGAAGAGATTGCAACAAAATTTTTCAACATGGAATGCAGGTGACTGAGTGGTTAACTGACCCAACAACACAGAGAAGCCACAAACCAACGAGCTGGGTGTAGGAGCTGTGTTGAGGTCACCTGAGCAGATTAACCCAGAGAGGGCAAGATAATAGTGAAAGTGGAGGAGGTGGGAGGGGAGAGGCAGAAAACAAGGCTTCCTTTGCAAGTCTCTCTTCAAAAGGCTTGATGCCTTCTTACCCCACATTGAAAATCTCCATATCCAGAAGCCTGCCAGAGCTACTTCACACACAGAGAGAGAGACTGGAGATTTTGCTCCCAAGAGAAACTAAACTGAAGGGACTCAATATTTGGTGACATCAGTACAGTGAATAACAGGAGGAACACACAGAATTCTTGATGTGCAAAACAAAGAAGTAACCTTGGAAAGAAGAGATCAAGGAATCCAGGAAAGTGGATTCCACCCAGAGAGGCAGCAGGGGTCAGACACGGGGCAGACCTCCAAGATGGAGCAGGAGGATGTAGGATTCCAGAGGGGCAATCAGTAATCGTGCCAACATTCAGAACATGGATTAGAAAATGAAAGAGTAGAGAAACTGAGCCATCTGTTTCCAGGTTCAACAACCAACTCAGGAAAAACACATACCTACCTGCTCAGGAAAGGGTGGTACCACTAACCTGGATCTACAGTGATACTGTCCTGTATTACTGCTTTCTATGAAATTCAAAGGTGTTTGCTCCTTGGAAGAAAAGCCATGATAAACCTAGACAGTGTATTAAAAAGTAGAGACATTGCTTTGCCAACAAAAGTCCCTATGGTCAAAGCTATGGTTTTTCCAGCAGTCATGTACAGATGTGAGAGTTGGACCACAAAGAAGGCTGAGCACCAAAGAATTGATGTTTTCAAATTGTGGTACTGGAGAAGACTCTTGAGAGTCACTCAGACTTGCAAGGAGATCAAACCAGTCAATCCTAAAGGAAATTAACCCTGAATATTCAATTAACCCTGAATATTCATTGAAAGGATGGATGCTGAAGATGAAGCTCCAGTACTTTGGACACCTGATGTGAAGAACCAGCTCACTGGAAAAGACCCTGTGAGATTTTGCTCCCAAGAGAAACTAAACTGAAGGGACTCAATATTTGGTGACATCAGTACAGTGAATAACAGGAGGAACACACAGAATTCCTGATGTGCAAAACAAAGAAGTAACCTTGGAAAGAAGAGATCAAGGAATCCAGGAAAGTGGATTCCACCCAGAGAGGCAGCAGGGGTCAGACACGGGGCAGACCTCCAAGATGGAGCAGGAGGATGTAGGATTCCAGAGGGGCAATCAGTAATCGTGCCAACATTCAGAACATGGATTAGAAAATGAAAGAGTAGAGAAACTGAGCCATCTGTTTCCAGGTTCAACAACCAACTCAGGAAAAACACATACCTACCTGCTCAGGAAAGGGTGGTACCACTAACCTGGATCTACAGTGATACTGTCCTGTATTACTGCTTTCTATGAAATTCAAAGGTGTTTGCTCCTTGGAAGAAAAGCCATGATAAACCTAGACAGTGTATTAAAAAGTAGAGACATTGCTTGCCAACAAAAGTCCCTATGGTCAAAGCTATGGTTTTTCCAGCAGTCATGTACAGATGTGAGAGTTGGACCACAAAGAAGGCTGAGCACCAAAGAATTGATGTTTTCAAATTGTGGTACTGGAGAAGACTCTTGAGAGTCACTCAGACTTGCAAGGAGATCAAACCAGTCAATCCTAAAGGAAATTAACCCTGAATATTCAATTAACCCTGAATATTCATTGAAAGGATGGATGCTGAAGATGAAGCTCCAGTACTTTGGACACCTGATGTGAAGAACCAGCTCACTGGAAAAGACCCTGATGCTACAAAAGACTGAAGGCAAAAAGAGAAGAGGGCAGCAGAGGATGAGATGGTTAGATAGCATCACCAACTCAGTGACATAAATATGAGCAAAGTCTGGGAGATAGTGGAGGACAGGAGCCTGGCGTGCTGCTGTCCAGGGGGTCAAAAAGAGTTGGACTTGACTTAGTGACTGAACAGCCAAAAATTAATCAAGTGAATGTATTTTTTTTAAAAGATAAAAATGATTAAGTCTATCTGAAATTATATGAACTGGAAAATAGGCTAAACTGATAAGTGATATTGTCAATCATTTTAAACATACAAAAATAGATGAAGAAAATATATTCAAAATTAAGAGTGGTTCTTTTTATAATTTCAAGTATTCTCTACAATGATCACTACTTATATATTCATTTAAAAACCACCATAGAAAAAATATAAAGTATGGAGACAATGTGCAAATTATCACTGTACAGGAAAATCAGTTGTACATTCCAAAAAAAAAGAAGTAAAATAATCAAATGCTAATAAAATAATGGGAATACAAGACACAGAGAACAAACTTGTGGTTGTCAACAGGAAGAGGAGGCGGAGAGATGGATTGGGAGTTTGGGATCAGCAAATGCAAAGTATTACATATATTAATAGAATGGATATACAATAAGATCCAACTATACAGTACAAGGAATATTTAATATCCTGTGATAAACCAAATGTATAATTATGTTAATAAATATAATACATGGGCTTCCCAGGTGACTCAGAGATAAAGAATCCACCTGCCAAAGCAAGAGACGTAGGAGACTTGGGTTCTATCCCTGGGTTGGGAAGATCCCCTGGAAGATGAAATGGCAACCCTCTCCGGTATTATTGCTTGAAAAATCTCATGGACAGAGGAGCCTGGCAGGCTATAGTCCATACGGTCACCATGGGTCGGATATGACTGAGCACACACACAACCTAGCATATAAATATATATTAACTGAATCACCTCACTTTACACCAGAAACTAATGTTATAAAAAGTAAAATAATGTAAATACAATAAAGAGATGCTGTTAGGGTGATCAAATAAAGGTTTTACTAGCCCTGGGTTTGATAAAAGAAGCTTTAAGAAATTTTTATAAATTTTATTGTAATTAATGATTAGTTCAACTTAAATAAAAATACCCAGTGAAAATCAGAAAAAAACACATTCTTCTAGGGCTGGTAGTAACCTGAGTGGTATACCTTCTAATACTCTTGCATTGGAGAGAACTGTCCCAAGCTATTCTCAGGAACTGAAAAGCCAGATTCTGCAGTATCCCTTTGGCAACTTACTCAGTGTTCCGCACCACTAGTAAGGCTCGCCGCCCCACACAATAAATGCAAATACATTTGATCCTCTGTATTCACAGATCACAGCTGTTTGAATCTGACCATTTGTAACCCACAGATATGGGGGACTGACAGTACCTGGTTCTGCAGTTTATGTCATTAGTATTCAGTGAAGTCAGAAGAAATTAGCACCTCACCGTTTTTGCCTAATGAAGCCTCGGCAACATTAATTTTATCTCGTATCATAGCACCTGGCACTGAGCCTCACTCACGTGTTGCACCAAACACAGATAAATAAATAAAAATGAAGTCCCTTTTTAGTATGCTCTTCTGCCAGGAAAATATTCTAGTTTCTTTAGTTTTTTATTATGGAAACATTTTCTTTTAATCTTTAATTAATTTTCTTTCATTTACTGATGTTTCTAAAGATGGCAAGACCAGAACTGGAACAAGATTCAACAAAGGATATAAAATGGAATATATCAGATGAACTGCTTTATGGGGGTAATGTGACTAAACATGTCATTCCAAGACCACACTGCAAATTACCACATAGGAAAAAATTCTAAACACTTACCTCAAGAACCAGCCATAGCTTATCTCCATTTATTTTATCCTTCTTAAAGTACATGCCATAGAATCTGACCACATTAGGGTGGTCAGAAAGTGCTTTTAGGATGCTGTACTCCGCTTCAATCTCTTCGTCAATATCCTAGTTTCAAAAAAGTCATAGGGAGAGAGCGGTGAGAAAAACATGAATGAAGTCAAAAAAACATAAGTTAGACTAGTGAACGTAGAATTTTATTTTGTTAAAGCAAGGTCAGGATAGTTTCTACTGTGCTCAATACAATGTATTGACATTTCTCATTACACTGCTTAAGGGGAGAGATCGTGATTTTCCTGTTAATGGAAAATATCTCTAATTATGTTCATTTCATTGAAAAGAAATACATAAAAGGCTATTTTTATGTGCAGTTAGAAAGAAACATATAGGGACTTCCCTGGTGGTCCAGCGCCTTCCAATGCAGGGGACGTGGGTTCAATCCCTGGTCTGGGAACTAAGATCCCACATGCCGCTGGGCAGCTAAGCCCAGGCACCTAAACTACTAAGCCCATGAGCAACTAAGACCCGATGCAGCCAAATTAAATTAAATTTTTTAAGTTAAAAAATAAAGAATTCTAATCACAATATCTAGGGAAAAAATATATATGGAGAACTGCTTAAGGTGATCTTCCTTTCTTTGTAGTGTTAACTTTATTTCAATGGTAAAATTATTGTTTTGACATGAAAACTTTTAGCTGGTTCCTTTTGTTTCTTTGACGTATAGGATATTTAAAGGCTATCAAAAACCAATCATACATGCAATCAACTCTTACCTTTCCAAACAAGTGAAAGGGTTAAGTTATATAAGATGGCATGCAGCCTTTAGTTAGCTAAAGACTCATTCACCAGAAGTAGAATAGGTTTAACCCAGTCAATAAAAATGCAAACAAGACTACCCACTTAGTCATGTATCTAGAAAACCATGTATACATAAAACAATTCACTGTCATAAATAAAAGACTTCTAATATTTTATGGTAACATTTAATGTTCACACTGTTTTAAGATAGAATCATAGAATCACAAAGCTGGAAAGAATTTTAGACCAGAACACTAGTCTCAGAGGAAGAAACTAAAGCTAACAAAATTAATTTTTTTAAAAAAAGAAACACGCTCAAGGCAGTCAGAGTCACAAAACTGGTTAGTGTGTGATCCAGGACTAGTCTTTTGTCTACTACCTTCTACTACTACTACTAAGTCGCTTCAGTCGTGTCCGACTCTATGCGACCCCATAGACCGGCAGCGCACCAGGCTCCCCCGTCCCTGGGATTCTCTAGGCAAGAACACTGGAGTGGGTTGCCATTTCCTTCTCCAGTGCATGAAAGTGAAAAGTGAAAGGGAAGTTGCTTAGTCGTGTCCGACTCTTAGCGACCCCATGGACTGCAGCCTACCAGGCTCCTCCATCCATGGGATTTCCCAGGCAAGAGTACTGGAGTGGGGTGCCATTGCCTTCTACTACCTTCTAGTCCTGCTCATTTCATCCCCATCTTGGAGAGATTATGAGTTCAAAATCCATAACAGTAAGACCTTTTTAATAAAAAAAAAAAAAATAGCCACTCTGAAAAATGCTTGGGTGCATTTAAATTTATTTTATTAAGATTACAATCTCCTGGTTATAAATCTTTTTTTATTTGACTTGTGGCATGATGAATGAAGAGTAAATAAAGAATTCTTAGGAAAATATACATGTACTATGACAAGAATAAAAGCAGCAAAAGAATACATTTCATACTACAGTTATGAACCTATATGTTTCATTAAAGCAAGAGAACAAAACCTGATTTGTAAGATAGGCTGTATAGCAAATGTGATAAATTATGAAAGGATAGCTGTTAATGTATTCAGGAGTAATTTGCTCTTGTTCACAAAGAAGCAAAGGAATGGGAAGAGACTCTGATCGTGGGGCCACACATTGGGATCAGTCTGGAGCCCTTTCTCTCGCCACCATGAACCCCAATCCTTAACAACAAAGTTCAAAGGGCAGACTTGTATTGCAAAGCCAAGTGGTGCAGTTACTCTGGTACAGCTTAAATGGTGTCTCTCTTCCCTCAGTTTTAACAGTAAGAACTTTTCAACAGAATATGAAGACATGCAGCACAGTGCTTCTCATTCTTTTTCCTCCAGTGGGCTTCCCTGGTGGCCAGTGGTAAAGAATCTGCCTGCCAATGCAGAAGACATGGGTTCGATCCCTGGGTTGGGAAGTTCCCCTGGAGAAGGAAATGGCAAACCACTCCAGCATTCTTGCCTGAGAAATCCCATGGACAAAAGAGGAGCCAGCCAGCTACAGTAGATGGGGTCACAAAGAATCAGATACAACTTTGCAACTGAGTAGGCATGCACTTATCTAACTTACTTCTTGAAAAGAAACCCCCACCCTCTCTCTCCTCTGCTCAAAGGAAAATGAAACAATGTAGTAATAACAGATCTAGTAAAAATAAACCATCAAAAAAGAAAGAGCAACCCCAAGATAACAGAGGCCCAGAGACTTTTTGCAGAGTCCTTTTGCAGGCTTTGTGAGTGTCAGAGCTGTGACAAGGCGGAGAACTCTGAGGCCTACCCCACACACATCTCATCATTTCCATCAAGCCACACCCCAATCACATGCACAAAGTGAAAGTCAAAGTGAAGTCGCTCAGTCGTGTCCGACTCTTTGCGACCCCATGGACTCCTACCAGACTCTACCAGGCTCCTCCATCCATGGGATTTTCCAGGCAAGAGTACTGGAGTGGGTTGCCATTTCCTTCTCCAAGAGCTGAGTAATTGGAAGAGTTGCTCTCAGGAGAGGTTTGGGGATTATGGAATCACTGAGTTTATTCTGGCTCCCTCCCGTGCTAGGGGAGACCTACATATGTCCTAGTAGCTGAAAATGCACCCAACATCCAGCCTCTGACTCCTGGAAAAAAGAATCTGTCTCTAACAGGCAAATCTCATGCTCTTACAGGCAGAGCAAGATCAGCTTCCCTGATCACAACTGCTATTCCCAAAAAAAGCACCATTGGCATTGCTGGAAAAGAGGCCATATGGACTGATCACGACATTGAATTCTTCACAAGGAACCACACCCTGTAAAGGAATGCCATTTCTGTTTGGAAACACTTAGGTAAACCTGAAAATTAATTCCCCTTTTTTGAAAGAAATTTTAAAATATATTTCTTGTTTGGCATAAGAGGAATTCTGCCTGAAGCCTAAATAAACACAGGAGGAAAATGAAATCTGGCCAAGACGACATTAGACAATTTTAGGATTACTTCTAGACCTGTGAGTCTATATGCTGACAACACTCTGAACTCTAAAAATATTAAACCACTGAGCTGCTTGAGAGAAGATAAACTTATATACAGATATACTTATCTGTGTGTGCATACATGCTAGGTCGCTTCAGTCATATCTGACTGTGTGACACTATGGAGTGGGGCTCTCCCAGGCTCCTCTGTCCCTGGGCTTCTCCAGGCAAGAATATTAGAGTGGGTTTCCACACCCTCCTCCAGGAGATCTTCCCGACTCAGGGATCAAACCTGTTTCTCTTATGCCTCCTGCACTGTCAGGCAGGTTCTTTACCACTAGTGCCACCTGGGCAGCCCCCATACTTCTCTTTACTATGTATTTATTTGTTTATCAAGTATTCATTGGACCTTCTAATATACGTTAAGCATTTAACAAGGAAAATCTAACAAGACATTTTTAAATGAACATTTCCTTCAAATTGCAACTGACATTTGCTTGCTTGCTTGCTAAGTCACTTCAGTAGTGTCCGACTCTGTGTGATCCCATAGACGGCAGCCCACCAGGCTCCCCGTCCCTGGGATTCTCCAGGCAAGAACACTGGAGTGGGTTGCCATTTCCTTCTCCAATGCATGAGAATGAAAAGTGAAAGTGAAGTCATTCAGTCGTGTCCGACTCTTAGTGATCCCATGGACTGCAGCCTACCAGCTCCTCTATCCATGGGATTTTCCAGGCAAGAGTACTGGAGTGGGCTGCCATTGTGATAAATAAATCAAGATAAGATACCAATGGACTTTTTAACTGTTTAACACAGATTTTTTTAAAGTTAATTAGCAAACAAGGAAAAAAAAAAAACAAAACATTACTTACATGAATGGGATCCAGAATTTTAACTGCTGCTTTTTGGCCATTTTTCTTATTCAATACTTTAAAAACTTTACCATATGTTCCTTTGCCAATTGTTTCAGTGATTTCCCAAGTATCAGAAGGGTCAGGAAAGTTATCAAAGATGATTGATTTTCCAATTAATGGAAGCATCTCAAAAGTTTAAATCACTGGAGAGAAAAAGTACAGAGCTTCATTGACATTTGATTGGTAATATTAAACAGCACACACAAACTCATGGGAAATTATCTAATATTTTCACTGATATGATGGAAAACACAGCAGTAACCTAGTGTACTCAGAGTCAAAGAAATTTTTAATTTCAATTCTTTTTGCAAACAGATGAATACAAGTTTAATAATGTTTTGTAAGCACGGCTTTCTATGTTTAATACTGTCCCATATTAATTGCTACTGTTAGTAGTTATTTTCAGATTAGAGGCACACATTTAAATCATTTTTATTTACTGCTTTATACTCATGAAAAAATTTTAGAATAAACCTTACAATGATAAAAATCCAGCTTCTTCATCAAAGCAAATCCCACACTTTAAAATGATTGTGTTTTTTTATTTTTTTTTTAATTGAAGGAAAATTGCTTTACAATATTGTGTTGGTTTCTCCTGGATAATATCCTTCAAGAACCAGTCATAATTATACATATATCTTCTCCCTGTTGAGCCTCACTCCCCTCCCCCTCATCCCATCCATTTAGGCCATCACAGAGTGCCAGGCTGAGCTCCCTGTGTTATACTGCAGCTTCCCACTAGCTATCTGTTTTACACATGATAGTGTATATATGTCTCCTCATCTGCGTCTCCAATACTGCCTTGCAAATAGGTTCATAGTACCACTGTTCTAGATTCCAAATATATGCATTAATATATAGCATTTGTTTGTCTCTTTCTGACTTACTTCACTCTGTATAACAGGTTCTAGGTTTATCTACCTCAGCACAATTGAGTCAAATTCGTTCTTTTTTTATAGCTGAGTAATATTCCATTGAATACTGAATATCTGCTTCATCCATTCATCTGTCAATGGACATCGAGGCTGCTTCCATGTCCCGGCTATTCTAAATAGCACTGCAATTGACACCAGAGTACATGGGTTCTTTCTCAATTGTAGTTTTCTCAGAGTATATGCCCAGTTGTGGGATCCCTTGGTCATAGGATAGGGTTATCCATAGTTTTTTAAGGAATCTCCTTACTGTTCTCCATAATGGCTACTTCAGTAGGAGGGTTCCCTTTTCTTCACATCCTCTCCAGCATTTTTAAGTGATTGTGCTTTATATCACTGCTGCTGCTGCTAAGTTGCTTCAGTCGTGGCGGACTCTGTGTGACCCCATAGACAGTGGCCCACCAGGCTCCCCCATCCCTGGGATTCTCCAGGCAAGAACACTGGAGTGGGTTGCCATTTTCTTCTCCAATGTGTGAAAGTGAAGTCACTTAGTCGTGTCTGATCCTTAGCGACCCCATGGACTGTAGCCTACCAGGCTCCTCCGCCCATGGGATTTTCCAGGCAAGAGTACTGGAGTGGGGTGCCATTGTCATCAGTCCCCTATTGCTTTTAGTATGAAATTTCCTTCATATAACCTACCACATCCTTTAAAATATTGCCCTTGCTTAATTTCTTAGCCTCATGACTCATTACATCTTCCCTTAGACACTACAAACCGACCCACTTGGGATCCATCCCCTTCTTGCTTGAGGATCTTCACACACAGTCTTTGCTCCCACTTGGGTCCGTGGTTTCTTTGCTAAGCTCTAACTCCTACTTATATTTTCACGTATTTGCTGAGATGTCATGTCCTCCAAACCTATCTATTCTCCACCCCATCTGAGTTGTGTGCCCACCTCTGTGCTTCAGAGCCCTCTGAACCCATCGTGACCTGATATTCCTGCACACCCAGCACTTGGCACAGTCCTCAATTAGGAGAACATGGCCAATGAGGCCAAGTGATTTTAAAAAAGATTTCACACATAAGCTGAGATAAGATCTTCCAAGTAGTGCTACTAACCTTTCATGTTGTCCTTAAATTACACTCAATCCTTTGTATAAATTTAAAGGAAAAAAAAGAAAAAACGAACAGTAAGGCCAACCAGAACATCTGTGGTGGTCCTCTGAATTTTTTGGTTAACCATGGAAAACCTCACTCTTTTCAATGCTATAAAGTTGACTGCAATTGTTCCTGGATGTGTATACATATACATAGAAACAGGTCTATTGATGAATGTGTTAATATCACATACTAATATCAGCCCATGAAATTCACCTGTCTGACTACAACTTTCAACCTCATCCAATCCACCAATCCACTGATTCTTCACTTTCTTTATATCTATCAACTCTCTTCAGTCTTCATTTCCACTTCATTTTCTCCTTCCCCAGCATAAACTGGGCCTCCCTGGTGGCTCAATAAAGAATCCACCCTACAAGGCAGGAGACCTGGGTTCAATCCCTGGGTTGGGAAGATCCCCAACTGGGCTGAACCATTTCACTTTAAATTCAGGATCAAAAACTTACAAGCAGACCCTCAATGATGTCCAGCAACCCTACTGCACTTCCCTGCTTTGTGAATTCACTCCTCTCTGGTGAGTGATCTCCATCCTCAAATTTCTCTCTCCTCAGATTGTTCCCTCATTGCTGTACATCCTCTCCCACCAAACTTCCCAGTTGATGTCTTTATTTAATAATTAAGTGACAAAATGGAAGCAACAATAAACTCCTTAACCTTCCCTTCTCAAAAACCACAAACCAACGTGCATCAAACAGAAGGAGGTCATTCTATTTATCGTCCGTAACTGCTGTCTGGCCTCAGTCTTTTTTGTTTGTTCCACCTCATCCATCATATTTCAGCTCAAATACCACATTTTAAAAAAGATCTCCCTTCATACTTTATTCCTTCCTCAGAATGTAAGCTACAGAGGTACAGACTTTGTTATTTTTACCTCTGTAGCCACAGTTCCCAGAACAACATCTAACACATGGCACCTAACTAGTAAATGCAGGCTAAATGGGCAAATGTTTATTTGTTTGTCTGTTAATTTGACAGCTGAAACTTTACCTCTCAGTTCACTTACAAATCTTATAATGCCTAACTCTGTGTCTGGCATAAAGTAGATGTTTAATATGTAGCTGCTGAATGAGTGAATCAATATTCTTACAAAAAAAAAAAAAGAATGAGAGAAATAAGGATTAGAATTCTGGAGCTAAAGAGAATTTGAAAATCTAAACAGAATAATGATCATATTCATTATATTTAAGGGGACATCATTCAGTAAATGGCTATGAATGCCTGCTGAAAATTACATCACTACATAAAAAAACACTTAGGAATAGTTCTTAGAAAACTTAATCTTTATGAAATTTGTGCCTTTGATCCGAAATGCAAAAAAACAAGTAGGAGGTAATCAGTAATAATCATCCAATTCAGTGATTTCATAATCAGTGACAAGATAACTATTTTCTACATCTATCTACTTGACTCATGCAAATAAGTGTTTATGCCATCCATATAATGTAAATGTTAAACCAAAAGAAAAAAAAAAACAAATTAAATCTTATTAAATGCCTCAAATAGAAGTTTTCAACCAGGAAAAACATTCATTTTATGGAATAGTGCCTTTTCACTGGCAGTGTTAATGAACATAATAAACCATGACTAGCACACAGTACCCAAAACAGTCAAATTCAGGGACAGAAACTATAACTGTGGTTTCTAGGAGCTTGGGGAAGGGAAATGGGAAAGATTATTTAACAGCTAGAGTTTCAGTTTGAGAAGGTAAAAAAAAGTTGTGGCGATGGATGGTGGTGAGCGTTATACAATGATGTGAATGTAGCCGCTGAAGTGAACATAGTTTTTAAGTGGTTAAAGGGTAAATTGTACGTAACGCATATTTTACCAAAGAAAAAATGCTACTTTGGACACAGTAAGGGGAAACAAAGTAATGAAAAACAGGAGACCCAAACTGAGAGATATGGAAGGGAGCCCACAATTGTCTGCTTGCTCTCAGATCCATGCGCGACCTTCCGTTAAAAAAAAAAACAAATTAAATCTTATTAAATGCCTCAAATAGAAGTTTTCAACCAGGAAAAACATTCATTTTATGGAATAGTGCCTTTTCACTGGCAGTGTTAATGAACATAATAAACCATGACTAGCACACAGTACCCAAAACAGTCAAATTCAGGGACAGAAACTATAACTGTGGTTTCTAGGAGCTTGGGGAAGGGAAATGGGAAAGATTATTTAACAGCTAGAGTTTCAGTTTGAGAAGGTAAAAAAAAGTTGTGGCGATGGATGGTGGTGAGCGTTATACAATGATGTGAATGTAGCCGCTGAAGTGAACATAGTTTTTAAGTGGTTAAAGGGTAAATTGTACGTAACGCATATTTTACCAAAGAAAAAATGCTACTTTGGACACAGTAAGGGGAAACAAAGTAATGAAAAACAGGAGACCCAAACTGAGAGATATGGAAGGGAGCCCACAATTGTCTGCTTGCTCTCAGATCCATGCGCGACCTCCGTGTCCTGAATCTCAGGGGTTGACATCTCGAAACTGTATTCCCCAAACTCCCTGTCCCACTGGTGTCCTCCGCTGTTGGATTCTGTCAGTGAGTGTGCCAGGCAGGAGATTGGATGGGAGGAGGATCTTTCTCCTCTGCTTTCTCTAGCTTTGTGGTATGTCCATGTGGCTCCATCTCCCTGAAGGTCCCTGTTTGTGTAGGGTAGACCTGCCATGGTTCTAGATGGCCTCAGCATTTGCATTTTGGTAAGACCATCTCCTTGATGTTACTGTACAGTACGAGAAGTAATGACAGTTATTAAGATTATGATTCTAACTCTGAGATCACCTCATTACCTTCTGTTGGGCTTTCGAAAACATATCCTAAAACATTTATAATGAAATCCCCCTAAGCCTTAGTCTGTTCAGGCTTCTTGAACAAAAATAATATAAACTGCATGGATTGGAAACAAGAAGCATTTAATTCTCACAGTTCCAGGGGCTGGGAAGTCCAAGATCATGTTGCTGATAGACTTGGCATTAGATGTGAGTCCGCTTCCTAGACGGTGTGGTGTTTCTGCTGTAACCCCATGTGGTGGAATTGAGACGCTACCTCCCTGGGGTCTCTTTTATAACATGCTCATCCCCATCACTTCACAGGAAACAGATGGGAAAACAGTGGAAACAGTGTCAGACTTTACTTTGGGGGGCTCCAAAATCACTGCAGATGGTGATTGCAGCCATGAAATTAAAAGACGCTTAATCCTTGGAAATAAAGTTATGACCAACCTAGATAGCATATTCAAAAGCAGAGACATTACTTTGCCAACAAAGGTCTGTCTAGTCAAGGCTATGGTTTTTCCAGTGGTCATGTATGGATATGAGAGTTGGACTGTGAAGAAAGCTGAGCGCCGAAGAATTGATGCTTTTGAACCGTGGTGTTGGAGAAGACTCTTGAGAGTCCCTTGGACTGCAAGGAGGTCCAACCAGTCCATCCTAAAGGAGATCAGTCCTGGGTGTTCATTGGAAGGTCTGATGCTAAGCTGAAACTCCAATACTTTGGCCACTTCATGTGAAGAGTTGACTCATTGGAAAAGACTCTGATGCTGGGAGGGATTGGGGGCAGGAGGAGAAGGGGACGACAGAGGATGAGATGGCTGGATGGCATCACTGACTCAATGGACGTGAGTCTGAGTGAACTCCGGGAGTTGGTGATGGACAGGGAGGCCTAGCGAGCTGTGATTCATGGGGTCGCAAAGAGTTGGACATGACTGAGCAACTGAACTGAATCCCTTCATGAGGCTCTGTCCTCCTGACCTAATCACTGCCTCAAGGCCTCATCTCCCAACACCACCACCCTGGCAGTTAGGTTTCAACATATGAATTTGGGGAGAATACAAATATTCAGATCATGGCACCATATTAAATTCCCTCTGTTGAACTACTTGGTATTAATTCTATTTTCCTGACTGATTCAGTCTAATCAGTTTGTGGAGGAAAGAATGGAGAAAAGTCAACAGATAATGGGTGAAAGTTCTCCCAAACAGGCAAAAGGTATGAACACTCAAATTTAGGAAGTTCAGTACATTTCTTTAAAAAATTCACAGTTGGATACACGGCAATGAATCTAGAGAACACCAAAGACAATGCGAGGCTCTTGACACCAAACAGACAGAAAAGATATATCACATATAGAGGGAAACAATTAGAATGACTGCTGATATTTCAATAGAAAACAATAGTATAATATATTCAGAATGCTGAAATAACTGCTCATCTAAAACAAACAAAAGTATCCTTCAAGGTCAAAGGCAAATTAAAGATATTTTTCACCTCAAAAAAATCAGTTTAACAATAGCCCCTGAGAAAGAAAACTTCTAAAGGATGTCTTTGAAAATTGACAATGATAGTGACAAGGAAGGTCATTACCAAATTACCAAAAACAGTAAGTAGTCACACATGTGTGTAAATCTAAACTCACACTGACTGTAAGACACAATAGACAAAAATGAACTATAATAATCAAAAGTAGAATGCTAGAATTTAAAATGTTCTTAAGTTCCCATATAAAGAGGCAGTTAAAAATATTAAATATAAATTTAGGCATTAAGAGATCCACGTCAAACACTTAAACATTAGACTCTGAAAATATCATGCATAACTTTTCAAAATATTAAAAGAGAAAAACTGATGTTAACAAACTCAATCAAAAAACTCTGGAAAGGAGAATTAAAGGAAGCCTTTTTATATTATTATTATATGAGATAACCTCTTTATTTATTTTTAAATTTTTTAAATTAATTTTTATTTTTTAGTTTGTTTTGCTTTACAATACTGTATTTGTTTTGCTATACATTGACATGGAAGCCTTTAAAAAAGAAATAGAAAGCATAAAATACCCTGTGAAAAGAAATATGAATATGCCAATAATCACAATGATTGTAAATGGACCAAACTTACCATGAAAAGACAGAAACTGGTAGCTCAGAGCTGTTTGCAAGAGATTCACATAAACCATAGACAGAGATAGACTGTAAATAAAATAATGGTATCATGTACCATTCAACAAAAGAAAGTGATGTGACAAGATTAACATCAGGCACAAAGTTCCAAAGAATAGCAAGAAGAGATAAGAAAGCCTTCTTTAGCGATCAATGCAAAGAAATAGAGGAAAACAACAGAATGGGAAAGACTAGAGATCTCTTCAAGAAAACTAGAGATACCAAGGGAACATTTCATGCAAAGATGGTATCAATAAAGGACAGAAATGGTATGGACCTAACAGAAGCAGAAGATATTAAGAAGAGGTGGCAAGAATACACAGAAGAACTGTACAAAACGGATCTTCATGACCCAGATAATCACAATGGTGTGATCACTCATCTAGAGCCAGACATCTTGGACTGTAAAGTCAAGTGGGCCTTAGAAAGCATCACTATGAACAAAGCTAGTGGAGGTGATGGAATTCCAGTAGAGTTATTTCAAATCCTGAAAGATGATACTGTGAAAGTGCTGCACTCAATATGCCAGCAAATTTGGAAAACTCAGCAGTGGCCACAGGACTGGAAAAGGTCAGTTTCATTCCAATCCCAAAGAAAGGCAATGCCAAAGAATGCTCAAACTACCACACAATTGCACTCATCTCACATCCTAGTAAAGTAATGCTCAAAATTCTCCAAGCCAGACTTCAGCAATACGTGAACTTCCAGATGTTCAAGCTGGTTTTAGAAAAGGCAGAGGAACTGGAGATCAAATTGCCAACATCCGCTGGATCACAGAAAAAGCAAGAGAGTTCCAGAAAAACATTTATTTCTGCTTTATTGACTATGCCAAAGCCTTTGACTGTGTGGATCACAATAAACTGTGGAAAATTCTGAAAAAGATGGGAATACCAGACCACCTAACCTGCCTCTCGAGAAATCTGTATGCAGGTCAGGAAGCAACAGTTAGAACTGGACATGGAACAACAGACTAGTTCCAAATAGGAAAAGAAGTACGTCAAGGCTGTATATTGTCACCCTGCTTATTTAACATATGCAGAGTACATCATGAGAAATGCTGGACTGGAAGAAACACAAGCTGGAATCAAGATTGCTGGGAGAAATATCAATAACCTCAGATATGCAGATGACACCACCCTTATGGCAGAAAGTGAAGAGGAACTAAAAAGCCTCTTGATGAAAGTGAAAGAGGAGAGTGAAAAAGTTGGCTTAAAGCTCAACATTCAGAAAACAAAGATCATGGCATCCGGTCCCATCACTTCATGGGAAATAGATGAGGAAACAGTGGAAACAGTGTCAGACTTTATTTTGGGGGGCTAGATAGCTGTATCCAATAAATTTTCATGAGTAGTATTTTCATTATTATTCAGTTTTAAGTCTATTTTTAAAAAGTCATTGCATTTTTTTTTGGCCCTTGAGCTGTTTAGTAGTTACTTTTAAAGTATCTGATACTATAGGTTTTTAAAAGTTTATCTAGTAGTTGTCTTCTTACTTAATTATATGGCAGTCATGTATGCCTAGATAGCATATTCAAAAGCAGAGACATTACTTTGCCGACTAAGGTCCGTCTAGTCAAGGCTAGGGTTTTTCCAGTGGTCATGTATGGATGTGAGAGTTGGACTGTGAAGAAGGCTGAGCACCGAAGAATTGATGCTTTTGAACTGTGGTGTTGGAGAAGACTCTTGAGAGTCCCTTGGACTGCAAGGAGATCCAATCAGTCCATTCTGAAGGAGATCAGCCCTGGGATTTCTTTGGAAGGAATGATGCTAAAGCTAAAACTCCAGTACTTTGGCCACCTTATGTGAAGAGTTGACTCAGTGGAAAAGACTCTGATGCTGGGAGGGATTGGGGACAGGAGGAGAAGGGGACAACTGAGGATGAGATGGCTGGATGGCATCACTGACTCGACGGGCGTGAGTCTGAGTGAACTCCGGGAGTTGGTAATGGACAGCGAGGCCTGGCTTGCTGCAATTCATGAGGTCGCAAAGGGTCGGACATGACTGAGCGACTGAACTGACTAACTGAACTGACAAAGAACTCAAAGGAAAATTATTTACTAGAGGTAAAGAGGGTTACTACATAATAATCAAAGACTTAATTTGATTAAGAAAATATAAAAGAAAAAAAATAAGAAAATATAAAAACTCAAAACAGAAGCCTAGAATATATGAAATAACTGAAAGAAATACAAAGAAAAAGGGGAAAAGTCACCATTTTCGTGGGAGATTTTAACACAATTTGTCAGTAATTTTTGTTGTTGTTGTTGTTCAAGTAAAGAAAAAAGTTCTTAAAAATAAATAAGACTTAAACAATTCTAATCCGTTTTGAGCTTATTTTTGTGCATGGTGTCAGGGAGTATTCTAATTTCATTCTTTTGCATGTAGCTGTCTAATTTTCCCAGCACCACTTATTGAAGAGACTATCTTTTTCCACTGTATATTTTTGCCTCCTTTGTCATAGGTTAGGTGGGTTTATTTCTGGGCTTTTTTATCCTGACCCATTGTTCTATATTTTTAGCTTCGTGCAAGTAGCATACTATCTCGATGTCTATGGCTCTGTAATATAGTCTGAAGTCAAGTAGCCTGATTCCTCCAGCTCTGTTTCCCTTCTCAAGACTGCCGTGGCCATTCGGTGTCTTTTATGTTTCCATACAAATTATAAACTTTCTGTTTTAATTCTGTGAAAAATGCCATTGGTAATTTGATAAGAATTGCACTGAATCTATAGATTGCTTTGGGGAGTATAGTCATGTCACAGTATTGATTCTTCCAATTCAAAATATCATATTCTCCCATCTTTGTCATCTGTTTGTACTGAATGGATATCCTGAAATACACATGAAATCTTGTATCTAACAACAAATAACCTTCCCAAGTGTACGTGAAAGTCAAAGTGTTAGTTGCTCAGTCATGTCTGACTCTTTGTAACCCTATGGACTATAGTCTAGCAGGCTACTCTGTTCATGGAATTCTTCAGATAAGAATACTAGAGTGGATAGCCATTCCCTTCTCCAGGGGATCTTCTTGACCCAGGGATCAAACCCAGGTCTCCTGCATTGCTGGCAGATTCTTTACTGTCCGAGCCACCAGGGAAGCCTGAACATACATGACTGCCATATAATTAAGTAAGAAGACAACTACTAGATAAACTTTTAAAAACCTATAGTATCAGATACTTTAAAAGTAACTACTAAACAGCTCAAGGGCCAAACAAAAAATGCAATGACTTTTTAAAAATAGACTTAAAACTGAATAATAATGAAAATACTACTCATGAAAATTTATTGGATACAGCTAAAGCAGTGTACTGGAGAAGGCAATGGCACCCCACTCCAGTACTCTTGCCTGAAAGATCCCATGGACAGAGGAGCCTGGTAGGCTGAAGTCCATGGGGTTGCTGAGGGTCGGACACGACTGAGCGACTTCACTTTCACTTTTCACTTTCATGCATGGAGAAGGAAATGGCAACCCACTCCAGTGTTCTTGCCTGGGGAATCCCGGGGACGGGGGAGCCTGGTGGGCTGCCGTCTCTGGGGTCGCACAGAGTCGGACACGACTGAAGTGACTTAGCAGCAAAGCAGTATACAGAGGAAAACATATAGCCTAAAATTTTATCTTAGAATGGAAGGTGAAGGTGAAGGTGAAGTCGCTCAGTCGTGTCCGACTCTTTGCGACCCCATGGACTGAAGCCCACCAGGCTCCTCAGTCCATGGAATTTTCCAGGCAAGAGTACTGGAGTGGGTTGCCATTTCCTTCTCCAGAGGATCTTCCCGACCCAGGGATCGAACCCAGGTCTCCCGCACTGCAGGCAGACGCTTTAACCTCTGAGCCACCAGGGAAGCCCAGAATGGAAGAAAGGCTAAAAATTATGTAATTACAACATAAAAGCAAAGACTGTAGAGAAAAGGAAGAGTTAAAATTAAAGACATTACAGAAAAAGAATAAGACAGATTAGAGAACGATAAATACAACAGTTCTTCAAAGAGAATTTTTTTAATAGATAAGCCCTTATTAAGATTGATCAATAAAACAAACAAAACAGAAGATACAGATGAGCAATACTGAGGTTGCAAAGACTAACAAATTATAGCAGAGACTAAAAAGATCATAAAATGATAAATTTTTTATCAAGAAACTTAAAAATTAGACTAAGTGGAATAATTTAGACTAATTAGACTAATATTAGAGGGGAAAAAAAGAAAAATAAAAGTTAGTTTTTTGGAATGTTTGCATTAATGTGCTTTCATACTATAACTCCTAATACTCAATTCTTTACTCATGTAATCACTAAGGGGACTATGTTAAGTTTTTAAGTACCAGAAAATCACTCTAAGTATCTTTTAATACTTTAGAAGTAATGACCAAATTTATCAACAGAAGGGGCTAGAAACTCAATTAAAGGATAAGTGCTTCATAAGTGAACATAAGCACATTTCCTTTTCCCATATAACACAAAAAATAATCAACCTGTTATTTTTCCAAAAGATAGGCAGAGAACACCATTTCTCAATGCAATGAAAATGCCATTTGCCCATGATATAAAACACACTAAGAAAGCAGCAGATGGTTTTACTCAAAATTGAGCGATATTTTAATACTGTGATTCTCGCTTTTCAAAATACACATCATGTATTTTCTGCAGAATGTTATGGAAAGACTCTTCCCTTTATACACTCCTTTCTGCCAAGCTATTTAAACTCCACTGCATGCATATGGTTTACATGAGATTCAAAAGTAGCTCCTGCCTTTGATGGAAGGGGGATCCTGGAATGCCAGTGGGGCAGAACATGTGTGTCTCCATGGAGCATCCCAGAGAGATCTCAACAGATCAGCCAGACGACATTATTTTCCCATTAAAAGTCCTTCAAATTCCACATTCTTACTGTGTCCTCCAGATCCTTTCTGACCCCTCTAAACTTAATCTACTTTCTTCTTCACCCCTCACACTGATCACAGCCTCAGCTGCCTTCTGACAAGTCTTAGAACAACACTGTTCCTGATTTTAATTTGTTGTAGAGAATATTCTCCTGGAATGATTATGAAAGTCATAAAGCCTTGCTGGTTAACAGTAGCCTACAGAAAAGTGAATCTTCCAAATAAAACCACCTTTCAGAGACACCAGGCTGAAGCACTAGACAAGTTCTAACTACCTACTTTCTCAAAGAACTTTAAAACACAAAGTGAACAGAAACCTCTGGTCTCGGTTCACTACAGACCAGATGAACTGGTCACACATCCCTCCAGCTTTTCACCAACACAGTCAATAAAGTTTGGTTTAAAACAGACCTTGTCCAGTGATATGTATGGTCTGCTTTGAATAAACCATAATTAGTGTTTTGTTCCCTTCAATTTGCTTAAAAATGTTTTGCAGAGAAAGGGGAAAAGGCCTACTTATGTACTTCTATCTATGTATTCTGCTTTCCACCACTCATTTTCTCATCCTGTAATTACTGCGATAAAAGCATGTGCTTACATGCTGGAACCAAAAGAAAGGCATCATTTCCTACAAACTTAAAACATTATTTTAAGTTTTAGTATAAACCTATAAACGTCAGCATCCACAGCTGTAAAATGGAATAATCACGCATGTCTGAACTAACTCTTAGAGTTGACCTAAGTATCAAATGAGCTGTATGAGGAAATGATGCTTTGTAAATTGTGATACAGGACAACTTGCCTCCTTTGTCAAGGATGCAAGGTGAGTTATAGCTTTGGCCACACAACTGCCTGTTCCAATTAGTAAGGGATAGTTTCTGAGTCAGAAATCACAAACTGCGGTGTCTGCAGGGACAAAGGAGATAAAATGTATGAGTGAAGCACATCTGGATGAAATAAATGCAAGGAGTTTAGTGTGGCAAAGTTGAGGGCAGTGTTTCCCATCCAAAATGCAAAGCTACATCCCAGCTGCAGGGCTGGCAGACACAAGCCCTGCCTTGCCTGGTCCCCTTGTTTTTCAACAGAAGTGAAGACTCTGGGAATTTACTTAAAATTTACAAAATTTAAACTATTTGGTAATCGTTGTAAAGTATTCATTATTTTAAAATACAAAGTTGATCCAAATAAATATATCAAATTCAGCCTTTAGGCTATCAGCCTATAACTTCTACATGAGGTTTGTTTTGTGTTCTTTGTTAAAAATGACCAACCAACAAGAACCTCTCCACCTGGTGTAATCACCCTGAGACATCAGGAAAACTAGATTATAACAGTGGCAAGCATTTTTCTGACTGTTTATCAGTGCCAAATACCTACTGTGCTTCTACTTTTACATGTATTACGTCATTTAACTTTAACACTTATGAGAAGCCCTTCAGAAAGGCATTATTACTGTGTCCCCATTTTCAGAAAAGAAGACAGGATTAGACTTTTTAAGGTCATATGGGGTCGCACAGAGTTGGACATGACTGAAATGACTTAGCAGCAGCAGCAGCAGCAATGCTGGTAAATGGCAGAGTCAAGAAACAAACAAACCAGGACAAAGTCCATGGTAGAAATTTGATGTTCAGTGGTAGATGATTCAATTCTAAGAGTAATGCTTCACAATTGGAGGTTCCTAAATCCCTGTGTGTCCTTAAAGTGGTATGGGGTCTTTACACTTAGTTTTAAAGATGAATGGATAAGAAAGCTCTGGTACATATACACAATGGAGTATTACTCAGCCATTAAAAAGAATACATTTGAATCAGTTCTAATGAGGTGGATGAAGCTGGAGCCGATTATACAGAGTGAAGTAACCCAGAAAGAAAAACACCAATACAGTATACTTACACATATATATGGAATTTAGAAAGATGGTAATGATAAACCTGTACGAGAGACAGCAAAAGAGACACAGATGTATAGAACAGCCTTTGGACTTTGTGGGAGAGGGAGAGGGTGGGATGATTTGGGAGAGTGGCAGTGTAACATGTATGATATCATAAGTGAAATGAATTGCTGGTCTAGGTTCGATGCAGGATGCAGGATGCTTGGGACTGATGCACGGGGATAATCCAGAGAGATGGTGCGGGGCAGGAGCGGGGAGGTGGGGGTCGGGATTGGGAGTTCATGTACACTTGTGGCTGATTCATGTCAATGTATAGCAAAACGAATACAGTATTGTAAATCAAAACAAACTAAAAAGTAAAAATTAATTAAAAAAATAAACTGTAATGGAAATTTGTTTACTTTCTAATGGATAACTTTAAAAAATTTTTTTATTTATTTATATTGCTGTACTAGGTCTTAGTTGCAGCACATGGGATCTTCACTTGCGGCATAGAAACTCTTAGTTACGACAGGTGGGATCTAGTTCCCTGCTGCTGCTAAGTCACTTCAGTCGTGTCCCTGACCAGAGATCAAACCCAGGAGGGCAGGCTTAGCCACTGGACCACCAGGGAAGTCCCTATAATGGATAACTGAGTTAATCTTTCAAATTATCAATCCAGGGAAAAAACTAATCAAGAGACCCTCATTTAAAAAGGGGGAGGGGGCAGGGAAGGGAGTAAATAGTTTAGAGCACTAACACTGCAGAAATTATTAAAGTGATAAAACATTTTTCAGCAAAACTTTACATAATTTGCATCTATATAGTCTAAAGTATATTTGCACTTTCAAATATTTATCACGCTATTAGTAGTAACTAATGGACCTTCAAATAGTTTGGATTTGACAGGCAAAAGTTATTTTTCAAAGAATATTTGCACAAAAAATATTAGGCTGTAAAGAGAAAATTTTAAAAAGGAAGTGCAGGACAGTGGTACTCCTTATATGACTGACCAAAATATCTTCAAACAGATATAGTCTGGTAATAAAGATCACCACACTGAATCTTTTAATGTGCACTTTTTTGTTCCCAACAATAATAAAAAAAGACTAAGACAAATGAGAGTAATTTTTCACACGCTAGACATCACATGAATAGACACATAAAAAACAAGTTATCTTTGAAATCTCATACATCTCTAAATTTTCCCATTTGAAAACAATTATCTTTTACAGTGTAATAAAAATCAATATGGCATGAATAACATGCACTGTCATTTATCTGTCAAAATTTAGCACTTAGGCTAGTGCAAATCCAGAAAACTGGTCAACTTAATCACCTACCTTTAGCAAAGCTTGAAAATAACTCGTTCAGATATCATGACAAAGAGTAAATGTCCAGGCTGCAGCTATGTTCCTGGGTCTGTAACACACAACAAACTCAGTGTTACAGGTTTAAGCATCAAGCATCTGGGAAAAGTGTTTAGAAGCTAAAGATAGAAACATCGTGGTAGTATAACAGGACAGCAATTTATTATTCAGGTTTAATATTTTTTAAGCGACTAAGAGAGAACACCACACATCCTGTGCAGGCATAAAATAACTCTGAAGTTATTGGATCAATGAGAAATACAAAAAAAAAAAAAAAAAAAGAGGCTTTAAGAAAACCCATTCAACCACCAGGAAAACTCAAATCCGTGAGGATTCTTGGGGTTTTCCAATTTAAAACAACAAAAAAATATTTTTAGTGCCATTACAACGTCTATTTCAAAGCTTACATCTAACTATCATCCAATAATAGTAAAATATTATTAATTTACAAAAAAAAAAAAAAAAAAGTAAGAGGCTTTAAGAAAACCCATTCAACCACCAGGAAAACTCAAATCCGTGAGGATTCTTGGGGTTTTCCAATTTAAAACAACAAAAAAATATTTTTAGTGCCATTACAACGTCTATTTCAAAGCTTACATCTAACTATCATCCAATAATAGTAAAATATTATTAATTTTTTTTTAATTTCTCACAGAAAAATTCTAGCAAGGTTCAAATAGAAACTATTACAGAACAGAGCTGTTGGTGAACAAGTCGAAACGACATCGTTGCTGGGAGGATTGCTCTACTTCTTAGTAATGACCCCAATGTTCTTGTCTGCCCTTTCTCCTTAAAAAGGAAACTTTACAGATGCGTCTGGCGGGGAATGGACCCCAGCTCCACCGACCTGCTCCAGATAAATCAGTCCTGAGCAGGAGGTCCCTCGAGTGGACCAGGAGCGGCGCGGGCCGCAGGTGCCCCGAAACCGCCGGGACTAGGCGCGCGGTCCCCGCGAGTCCCTCTCGCGTTCCCGGTCCGATTCCCGGCGCGCACCCCACACCACCTGTAGCCAGGGAAGTGATGCCGCCTGACTCGGGACTCCGCGCCGCTGAAGCCCAGGACCCCTACCTGGG